>JAAGKR010000194.1:169453-196351 GCA_011419295.1 Clarias macrocephalus | reverse complement strand
GCAACACATTTCAAAATTTTTTATTTATTAAGAATAGTATTAAGAATGAAAATTTTAGAATGAGAATCTAACAATTGATTGCAATTACTTCAATTAACCCATTATCCCCGATCTATATTATATTCTGGTGCCAGGACAGACCAGGGTTAATGTACAGCCTCGTTGACAAATTCTTGCACGAACACAATTCCAAGAAGTAAAGAAGTCACACGGTGCACATTCCTCAGCTAAACTAGGTGAGATGGTAACGTGACATACAGACAGGTTACAAATTTAAAGGCAAAAACAGCCAAACGGGTCTTATTAAAATGTCGGGCTTCGGTGCACATTGGCATAGATATTTCACTCCCATATCTCCCATGATTGTCAAATTCGACCGAGATCTGGTGAGTATGAAGGGCCCTCGCATATGAATACCACAATTTTCATCCTCTTTTAAACATGGAAATTGGATTCATTCTGATCAAAATGTCAAAATGTTGAGAAATAATTTGTATGTTTGATCTCAAACAGGACCGAAAATAAATTAACGCTCTCTACACTGTAACAGAGCCATCAGCTTTTTGCTTTACCAATACAGAAGACTATGAAAAAGAAAGTTTCTAGTGTCAGGTTTCACATACAAGAATATACACCAATCAGTCATAACAATAAAATCACCTGCCTAATATTGTGTCTGTCCCTCATGTGTCACCAAAACAACTCTGATCCATCAAGGCCTGGACTTCACAAGATCCGCTGTGGTATCTGGCACCAAGGTGTCAGCCGGACATCCTTTAAGCTGTATAACTTGCGAGGTGGGGCATTCATGGATCAGACTTGTTAGTCCAGTACATCACACAACCACCCAATCAGGTTGAGATCTGGGGAATTCGGAGACCAAATCAACACCTTGATCTCTTTGTCAAACCATTCCCAAATGAATTTACATTGCAGCAGGGTTGATCATCCTGCTGAAAGAGGAATACCATCAGGGAATACTTGATCTGCAGCAATTTTTGGTAGGTGTTACGTATTAAAGTGACACCCACATGAATGCCAGCACCCAGGGGGTTTTCAGCACAACAATGCCCCGGGTATCACATGTTGTCGGAATATGGACCGCGTTTATCACGTTCATCATTCTGGCTCGCTTTTTGGTAGCACGAATGAAAATCTTCTGCCTGCTTCTGTGTCATGACGGTGTATGTCTCTGACGCAGATATCCCAACTCGTACGCGAACTACAGGCTGGAGGACAGCGCCATCTGTCTGACGTCTGAGCAAAGCACAGTGGACATGGACCGAGACGACGGTTCAGTGCTGGATGTTTATTTCGTGAGTGTAAAACCGGACTTGTTTGCAATACCTTCTGATGCTTTGTTATAGTAATTCATTGACGTATTATATTTCTGATTGGAATAATCTTCCAAAAATCAATTCAGCGCTCTGAATGGCTGATATTCCTCCATTTCAAGCATGATCCATCATCTAAAACATCTTTAGTAGCCAAATATTGAAAACCGTAGATGCTTGTGTCTACCCTGGTTCACCAAACTCGTGTTTAACAGTTCAGTAAGCAGTCATCTCATCAAGCTTACATTTCCAGGATGATTCCTGGAAAAAATGGTTTGCAATTTCCTAAAAATGGACCTAAATTGAATATCAAACCATATACATGTAAAGCTAGCTTTGTTGGACAGCTGCATCTTGCCCTTGAATAACTAAAAGAGATAAAAGTAGGTTAAAAGTTGAAAAGGTAAGACTATTTAACATAGACAAGTACACAAAAAAAAGTTCACCGCTTACCTGCTAATTATATGCGGTCACACTAATGATGTACTGTATTTAAACTAATTATGTATAACGTATTCAAACTATAATTTGGATAAAATTGTTGTGTTACAATATCATTCAGACTCATAAGATGGAAAATAAGGAACATAATGGACTTGTTCTTCTTTTATTCTAACAATAATCTGGATGATTTTTACGCTTAATAATATTCTAATGTAAAGTGTAGATATAGTGGCGGCACGGTGGCGTGGTGGTTAGCACCACAGGGTCCAGGTTCGGTTCCTGCCTCGGGTCTGTGTGCGTGGAGTTTGCATGTTCTCCCCGTGCTTGGTGGGTTTCCTGATGGCACTCCGGTTTCCTCCCACGGTCTAAAGACATGCGGGTTAGGATAAATGACGTTCCCAAATAGTGTGTGTATGTATGTGTGCCCTGTGACGTATTGGCACCCCTTCCAAGGGGTACCCCGCCTCGTGCATTAGGTCTCCTGGCCTCCCGTGGCCCTGTATGCAATATAAAGCGTTACAGACGTGAGTGAGTGTAGTTATAGTAAGCTGAGACAGGCATAGGGCTATTTTTTAAATGGTGTAGAGATGGAGAGTAGATTATATTAGTGTTTTAGTTTTTAGTGTATATATATATATCTATAATATATCTCCTTTATCAATTCAATCTAAAGCTACATATAAACATTTATAAATATTCATGAAATACTGTAAACTAATTCCCTTTTGTTTCCGTGTTGCAGTAAGGAGACATGCGGTGATGATGATCATCATCTTCATCTCCATTTTTCATCACACATTGTCCACACTACTCATCCAGGATACGCACCAGAATTTCACAGAAATGACTGTTGCTCATGAAAGACTGGACATCTGTCATCATCATGGATGATAGAAAAGGCAATGAGATACTTTACCTGTGCCATGACGTTACAGCAGGAGAGGTGGTGTTTTATGGCTGCGAAAAGGAGAGTATGCCGGAGTCCGCAGCCTGGGGCCAAAGTAGTCTACAATAATCAAATAGAGCGTGTGATTTATTGTGGATAAAACACACTTCTCACAGGTCAAAGACTGTTTCGATCATTTTTGTATGTTTGCATCTTTTTAGCTCTTTTGCACCCAGGCATCGCACAAACCACAGATTATTCACAAGGTGATTACTCGAAACGTATCATCTGGTTTCGAAAAAACACAAAAGTGTCATATAGAGATGATCGCTTTTGTTTATATCACTAGCATATCTAGTAGACTAGATTAAAAAGTAGTTCAATTCTGAATGTTTAATTCTTCATGGAACAAGACAAAGAACTTTCTCAGTGTTTGAGGAATAAGTTATATTCTCAGCTGGATTTGAAAGACACGAACTTTGTCCTGTTTTAATTCTAAAAACCAAAAAAGGACTTCCATCTTCACGCCAGGGGTGGTGTTTGATACTAAGTCTAAGTTTAAGATCAGTCCCAGACTTTGAGCAAAGTCAGGGCTAGTTCAGTTTAAACATGTAAACTTGTGAATTTGTGTGAAGTAGATGTTTCAAAAATGAAGGACCTTTAGTAGATCCACAGACAAGGTTTTGTGTTAGGTGGGGAGTGTTTCATATCTGTGAGTCTGTTCCGTTAGGAGATATATTTCATATTGAAGCATCCTGTTACATGCTTTATATTATTTGACAGTGTGCTCCTGTTTTACACAGACAAATGTTTAATGAGTGAACTGTATAAATATAGTCTTTTAAATATCATTATTGCACCTTTGTAGATTATAATTTATGAAACTGCTTTCAATAAACACTGTATATTGTACAGGTTGCTTCGTGAATTATTATTATAATAATAATTATTATTATTGCTTGCATCATGACTCTGCTCCTAAGGTACATTGTCAAATAAGTCCAGTTTAACCAGTCACCATTTTTATGAGAGATCACTATCCATCATCATGCGTGGTCAGCGTTGTCTGTCATCAATTTTCTTTGATCCACAGCTCCTCCTAAAGTGTTCACTGAATTTTGACCAAACTCGCCTAACCCCATTTTCGGAAAGTATAGCTGTGCACTAGTTGTTTAACATTCTTATAAACTGTATACATTTATTTTTATTTTATCTTTATTTTTTTTATCAATCTTATATTGTTTAATATACAGTAACAGGCCGAGGTTTACTAATGTGAGGACGCATTAATACCAGATTACACCACAAGGTGGCACTTCCTTTTTGTTGGAAGCTGAATGTCTGTTCAAGAGGACTGGTTTTTGCTATGATGCCACGCTAGCGCGCTCAATGTATTCTCCTCAGTAACAAGCAGTTGAGAGTATAATTGCTGTATTTTTTGTAAATACAAAAAAAAAAATGTCCTGCATTAAGCAAAGAAAGCAACTAACGTCAGGCTCGTTTCCCGTCTCTGTGTGCATGGAGTTTGCATGTTCTCCCCGTGCTTGGTGGGTTTCCTCCGGGTACTCCGGTTTCCTCCCGCAGTCCAAAGACATGTAGGTTAGGTTAACTGGCTTTCCCAAATTGCCCGTAGTGTGTGAATGAGTGAGTGTATGTGTGTGTTTGTGCCCTGCGATGGATTGGCACCCTGTCCAGGGTGTACCCTGCCATGTGCCCCAAGGCTCCTGGGATAGGCTTCAGGCCCCCCGTGACCCTGAATACAGGATTAAGCGGTATAGATGATGAGTGAGTGAGTGAGTGAGTGAGAGCAACTAACGTAATTGCAGAAGCTACTAAAACTGGGTTAAGAACTGAAAAACACACTGAATGAGCATGATGGGAGATTACTTGAATGCTGTCAGGGCAACTGGAACTGCTTGAGGCCTAGGTATTGATGAAAATGAGGTCTTCCCTGATGGCACGGTCATAGTCCAAGATGACGATGCCAGGATTCATCAGGCTCAAACTGTGAAAGAGTGTTTCCATGAGAATGAGATATCACCTTCGCACATAAATCGGCCGCCATAAAGTTCAGACCTTGACCCCAGTGAAAATTAACCAAATTTAACCAGTGGTTCGACTCTCCCATCATCAATACACGAAAAATTCTTGGAGAGAAATTAATGCAAATATATAGGTTGAAATAAATGTTGTTATGTTGCATAAGCTCAAAATGATGCCATGGCAGGTAGGTCCAATGAAATGTTGGGAAAAGTTTCGTCGCCAACATCATATCCAGATAGGATGCTAGCCAGGGAAAAACCTTTTTGTACCCACAGACAACAGCTAGGCTGCCTAATAAGGACACAGTATAGTCAACAAAATAAGTGTTAGATAATATTCAGGGTGAAGTATTTTACCTCTTCCACTTATATACAAAGGGGGTTCGAGTTAAACTGGGTCCTGACCTCACTTCCAATCAATTCATGGGTCATTAAAGGAGGGCCAGCATTTCAGATATGAAGCAGGCAGTTCAATCATGCCCCCGGCACACAGATAAAACTTTCTACCTTGATGGTATCCAAGCACTAGTGAAACTCTGGAACCTCTGAAAGTGCATTAGTGTAGCTTATATAGAGAAATAAAAATGAATGTCCCTCGTTTTATTTTCGCGTGTGTGTGTGTGTGTGTGTGTGTGTGTGTGTGTGTGTGTGTGTGTGTGTGTGTGTGTGTGTGTGTGTGTGTGTGTGTGCGTGTGTGTCAATAGAGATTTGAAGAGATATAATTTCATCTGTTTGGTATTTTTCCATTTTCAGTTTTAGATTGTATAAAAGACAGCCGAAGCTTTCTGAAATCATATGATGTTGTTATGCGTGGCATTAAAAGTATAGTAAAAAGTGACACGAGACGTCACGTCTGGCTGCTTAAGTGTGAGCAGAGAGGTTGCAGGTTCAGTCTGAGAAAAATATATAGTGTGAGCTAACATGTCATGCAGAATCAATAAAAATTGCACATCGTCAGCCTGGCTTTAGTCAACACATCAGGGCAGGGGCTTTTATTCTCTGCCATTTTCTTTACAATATACAGTAATGCAGTTTCTCTAACATTATTGGGCTTTCATTGAGCTCACTATTCTATTGGGAATTCTTTGGGATGAAAGCTTCAACTTTTTTTCTTGATAGTCACAAATCAAATGTTTAAAAGCTCCCCCCCCCCCCCCCTTTCACTATGTTTTAACTACCTGACTTTACCTTTAAATACTAACTTTTTTATATTTGATTGGAATTACTGCTCTCTCTTATTAGATCTTAAATTTGTTAGATTTTCAAAGCTCCCATTTAAATGTGGGTTTAGTATCAGACATTAATTGTAAGTTATTTATAATCTTCATAACACTTGTGCAATTAACTGAATTTTGCAGGAAGAAATCACTTAATTTTCAATATCCTGGGTTGTTATGGAATTAGAGGTTTGAGCCAAAGGGATGAATTTTGATGCAAAATATGTTTTTGTATCTTTTTGGGGGAAAAAAAATTACATTCTTCACCAGATGCTGCACGAATCAAATTTTAATTTGTGTCTAATTATCTGCAAAGACCTTGTTGCCCTCACAGATATCAAAAGGGTGATTTAAACATGCTTTTTGTTTTGTTTCCTCACCACCTTCACCTGTTGCCACAGTTTGGCACCTGCACCTTTTACATATTGGGTCAGGTCTTCTGACATTTTTTGATTTTCTTCTGATTGAGATCTTTACTATTTTTGATTCAACTAACCAGAATTAATCCCCATGTATGGTTCCTTCCTATTCTGTGTGCCCTTATCTTTGAAGATAACACAAGGGAACAGGTCAATGTCATCAGAATTGTTCCAGAACGTTGTAGACTGCACTGGTGTAAGTTTGAGGACCTTCCCCCACGTGGAACCCTTCCTCCATGGGAGATCTCACAGGTTATAGAAACTACGAGATTGTCCCAGCTGTCAGGAGCCCCCCCCACCTTTCCCAACCCTGCAACCGAAGGGGTGATAACATGTGCCCCGGGTTGCTCAGCTGTCACACCTACACCATAAATAGACTAGATCTGGGACCCTCCATTTGTTCCCCAATGGGGGTCAACTGGTGTCCATGTTTCTCTTTTTAAATAGTAATTATGACAATATCATGATTATCTTGTGCTCTTATTTATTAAGTGTTTCCGGAAGATTACAAGCAGTGCTCAACTTTCAAAGCTGATATTTTTCAACAAGTGGTTTGGATGCCATTTGTCGAGATCTCCCCCATTGAGTGGGTGGTTTAGGCCTCCATCCCAGTTGTGTGTCACGTCACAGGGATAAATATAAATGCCACTTAGAGGTCTGTTGCTCTAAGAGTAAAAACGCCTGCGAGCGAGCACATGGTCAGCCACTGCTGAATTGACTTTGACTACAGGAAACTACAGACACTCAAAAACTTGAAGGTATGTGGATAAACTGATATATTTTGCAGACTGGGTTGCTTTTAGATTTGTTCTATTTGTGCAGATAGGATAGAGAATAAGAGGGTTAGAGCTAATCTTTAGGATAATAGACATTGCTGTCCGTGGTGTAAGATTGTGTGATGTTAAAGCCTCCCAGGAGGCCAACGTTTTGCCCAAATATGGTGTGAGGGTAGGGCATTTAAAGTTTGAGATAACAGGCCATTTGCTAAAAAGATTTGACAAACGGAAGCAAACGGCCAGTAGTTTCACCAGACCATAGCATTTTTTTTTTTTTTTTTTTTTGTGGGATTTATTTATTTTAGTATTTTAGAATTTTTTGTTAAACTGGTGGGTTTGGATGAAAAGTTATTAATACATGCTTATACAAATTTATAGACATAATGTACATAATATATGCAGCAGACATGATTAGTACTAGTTATATGCTCTCAAGAATGGAGGGGGGTCTTTACTTTTACGTTCAGGATTTGAAGCAAGCTAAAAGTACAATCATGGAATGTCCCTCGATTTACTGGATCATTTATGTACCAATAGTTCAAAAATTAACATTAGACTTAAACTGGCGCTTTCTATTGATCTGTTAATAATATAAACCTGCACCTTTATCCATTCAGATGGGAGAAATGGAAGACCCGGTCCAACTGAAAGACGAAGGCAACAAGCACTTCCAGGCAGGAGAGATTGACAAAGCCATTGAGTGCTACACAAAAGCCATCAAAGTCTGCAAGGACAAGAATGCACAGGCTGTCATCTACAGAAACAGATCGGCTTGTTTCCTAAAGAAGGTATTGGACAAAATTCTAATGATAATTCTTTGACAGATTAATGTTTGACCTGTTTTGTATATCTAAATGGATCTATATATCCACATCTCAGGAAAATTATACCAGTGCTGCTTCGGATGCCTCCAAAGGTAACAGCCTAGTCCTAGATTTCACCACATTTTACACAATATAATTTATGTTAACATGCTAAGAGCCTTACCTTTTACCGTTGTTTCTGCCAGCCATAGATGTGGATGCTGCTGACATCAAAGCTCTGTACAGAAGATGTCAAGCATTAGAGAAACTGGGGAAACTCGACATGGCCTTTAAGGATGTGCAGAGATGTGCAACACTGGAACCTAAAAACAAGACTTTCCTTGAGACGCTCAGGAGACTGGGAGCTGAGATCCAACAAAAGGTTAGATTCGCCTGCTTGCTGTACTAGTTAGAAACTAATTACCGCAAAAAAAAAAATGTTGTTCTGTATGCATTTAGAGGACAGCACAAACAGCATAGGTAACTTCTTATGACATGGCTAAGATTTCTTGACGGTGGTCTGGGTGTTTTCTGGAATGATTTACTGAGAATCGTGATCTCTCCCACAGCTGAAGACTACCTTCTCTACAGACTCCAGAGTGCAGAATATGTTTGACATCTTACTGAGTGATGAAGCAGATAAAGATAAGAAAGAAAAGGTAGAAAAACTTTTTTGACCGTTATGCTTCCACTTTTAAATAATATCTATTTGGAATGATTCCTTTGAATTGTAACTCCTTATGGTTATCTTATCTCAGGCGGCTAACAATCTGATTGTCCTGGCTCGAGAAGATTCTGGCTCCGAGAGAATCTTCCAGAGCAATGGAGTGTCTCTGCTTATGCAGCTCATTGAGACCGGGGAAGCTGAAATGATTTTGGCTGCGATCCGGACATTGTCTGGAATGTGTACAGGCCATCGAGCCAGGGTAAGCGACAGCAGGTTGTACGCATATAGCGGCAAGAACGTTATTTAAGTAGCATATACTGAAGATACATCTAATATTTCATATTAATGAGAATTTTTTTTTATTTATCACGACTTTTATTTGCAGCATTCCTTGTGTCAATTTTAATGGCTCACAGTATTGGTGCTGATTTAAAAAAAAAAATATATATATATATATATATATATATATATATATATATATATATATTTTTTATACATACAATACAGAAATGTGTGCGCCAAAGAAACTACTTCTAAAGTTTCTGCAGCATGGAGACCAATCATTATTCTAATCATTAATCATTATTCACTTTATTCTAAAGTTTATGCAGCATGGAGACCAATTTTGCTTCCCTAAAAATTTCAGGTTGCTAACTTCAGCCATTTTGGAGAGATAATTTTTTTTTTTCACCGTTATACTGTCGTGCTTTAAACAATAATAATTTAAAATGCAAATTATTCATATTTCTGTATAAGTTTTGATACTAAAATTGGTGAAAGCATTTTGTTTTTTTTGCTTAAATTGGTTTTTGGTAAAAGCTTAGAAAGCAAAAAAATCTGTAGTGTCTGTAACCATGTCAAGTTCATGTTATACTTTTTCAGGTTTACGTCTTTTCATGTGAAATCTAAATTGGCCAAGTTTCATCTGAATGACACTTAAAATAATTGAAATCAAAATAGTTACAGACACTACATAAAAGGGCAAATGTGTTTTTTTTTTTTTTTACAAAAAATAAGCATGGACCGGGAGATAAGAAGCATTAAGTATTATGAAAAATGGTGTCATATGATCCTATATGATGAAAATTCACTTTTTCACCTAAGTGAGTCACTTTTTAGCACCATTACCATGTTTTGGCCGAGACTTAGTTAGTTAGTAATAGTGTACAGTACCAGCCTCAATACATTTACTTTTTACTTTAGATACATAAAATGTACAGTACTACTGAGTAATATACTCTAGTTTAAGAATAATTAATCTTTGGGTTAATCATGTTGTGCTTTTGTACATATAGGCCACTGCCATCATCCACTTGGTAGGAATTGACAGGCTGTGCAGCATCATGGCTATGGACAATGAAGAGATTGCTCTGGCATCCTGCAACTTATTCCAGGCCGTCTATGACTCCCTGTCTGGGGAGGACAACAGGGTTTATGGCAAAGATGAGGCCATTGTGCTTGGTACGGCTTCTAGCTATTTAATCATCGACAGTAACGTGATTAACTCGTTATATTTCTTTACTATATTTTTTTCATCCCTAAAAAATTTAGTAGATGTCTGCTTCACACAGTGTAATGGACAAATTAATACCTTGTAGTATTAAGTACAATACGGATAAGTATTATAATATAGAAGATTTGGATGTATGTCTGTTAGGTATGGTTTCTGAAGAGCATTGGTTATGAATTATAAATTAAGTTTGATAATGATCGGAGTTTCAAGAACTCTATGATAAGAACTCAAAAATTTTGCTAAAACCAACAGAACAGTCACCTTCACTATATACAGTCACTGTAATGTGGTCATTAAAAATGACTGACATTATGGATCTGGATGGGACACAAGACTGTGATTAAAAATAAATAAATATAATAAAACAATAATTATAATAAATAAATACATTAATTAATTAATAAAGTTATAAAATAAACAATATAAAATGTTACACAAAAATTTCACATATACCTGAATTCACTCTGTTGCAATTTAATTTAAATGCCTTATAATTTTATTTAGGCTTGATGATAATACATAAAATACTTTCTCATTTAAATTTCTTTTTTCCCCCAAATCCAATTTAATCTTTAAGCATTTAAAGAATCAACTACATGAACACCACAACAAATTAACTTTGCCATGGACGGACCAAGAGTTTGTCTTGCTATATAAAATTAATAAAATGAATCAACTTTACTTAATAAAAAATACAAACATTTAAGTAAATAAGGTTTATGAGTTGTTGCATTTTCTATGAAGTGTTTTTTTTTCTTCTCTGAGTTTCTCAGAACTTTTATTTAGTACAATATAATCATTAAAATGAGAAATTCACACTCATCAATTATTATTTTTTCCCCACCCAAAAGACTCAGGCAAGGACCTGAAGACTATTCTGCTGAAACTGCTGGACATGATTGTCAATAAGAAGGTGTCGGGACATGGACGAGACCAGGCTCTTAACCTGCTTAGTAAAAACGTGCCAAGAAAGGACAAGAAAATTCAGGATCACTCCAAATCCCTATTTACAATAGACCATGGTTAGTACTAAATAATAAAGCAATCTGGATAACATCGATGACAACCTAGTGTCTTGGTCTTGATGTGTCTATGTGAATTCTCCATCCTAGGCCTGACAAAGATTCTGAAGGTGTGCGGACAGGTGCCCGAGTTACCTGATCAATTGCCCATGACAGAGAATACGCAGCTTATTGCCAGCGTTCTTCTCAACAAGCTCTATGATGACTTGCGATGTGATCCCGAGAGAGAGAACTACAGAGACATTTGTGATGAATACATCAAGTGAGTAATGTGAAAATGCCGGTATCATATACAGTATATGAGCTTTTATCCATGGCACTTACCCAAATAAACATGTGTCTCCTCTCCACAGGAACAAATTTGATCCCAACGACATGGACAAGAACATCCATGCCATGAACACTTTGTCAGGTTTGATGCAGGGACCCTTCGAAGTGGGAAACGTGATAGTGGGTCGTCAGGGAGTAATGGAGATGATGGTGGCTTTGTGTGGTTCTGAGCGCGAGGTGGATCAGCTGGTGGCCATAGAAGCTCTCATTCATGCCTCCACCAAGATGAGCAGAGCTTCCTTCATCATCACTAATGGGGTGTCTTTGCTTAAGGACATCTACAAGAAGACCAAAAATGACAGGATCAAGATCAGAGCACTTGTGGTAATGCTGCTTTTGAACTTGTGTTCAAAATGATCTTTAGTTGAACCTGGGAATTTGTAGCCTTATATACCGCATACTCGAATTGGAGCAGTTCAGCTGCAAGATTTCTATTAATGCATTTGTTCTCATACATTACCATTTATATAGTCAGAACTCACACAGGGTCGTGTATGGCTGAGGCTGCACATATATACATTTTTTTAATTTGCCATAGGGTGCAGGTTAAGGTGACGTTTAATAGATTATTTCGTTAGTTTATTTCTTTTTTGGAAGGAGTTTCCAGTGTCAGGACTTTGAAACACTTTTTTCATGCACATTCTACAAAATTAGACAGAAAAATGATCAGTCATCTAATGCCACGTTAGTCTTAATCTGGTTAGTACTGGCATACAAGTGGGATACAAGGAATAAAACACTCCAAGCTGTCATTGGAAGATTTTCGGGTGGTAGCAATAGATGTGCTTCAATTCATTCCACATGACACTGTGTTGGTGTTGATAGTTTTTTTTCTACCAACAGCAAATCCCAGCAGAACCATTATTCCTTACTTAGTGCATTTATGGTCGTTGTGTATTTCTTGATAATTACCTAACAGAAGTTCATATGCAACCTAAATTGTAGATCATGTAGACACCATTTCTATACAAACACATTCAGAAATGATACCCAGAATACATTCCAGTAGTCTAATCTTCCAGCTATGTTACATAGTATGATATCTACCATTTGGTTCCTATATATGTATAGAATTTCTTGTTCTTTCCCTGCAGGGTTTGTGTAAACTGGGCTCAGCTGGAGGTGATGATTATAGCATGAGGCAGTTCGCCGAAGGCTCCACTGAAAAACTGGCCAAGCAGTGCAGAAAGTAAGTTTTCAGGAAATGTCAGTGCCGTTATTCAGTCATAGACACGCGTGCAGGAGATAGAACTCTTATAAAGCATGTTTTAAAGCTCGGTAATAACTCCCTATCATCAAACCACTGATTTCAGATGGCTGTGCAATCCCACTCTTGACGTCCGCACGAGGAAATGGGCGATCGAGGGTTTAGCGTACCTGACCAACGATGCAGATGTTAAAGACGACTTCGCTGAGGACGAGCCAGCCATGAGAGCCATGTTTGAGCTGGCTAAGGTAGAACTACAGGAATTCTATATTCATGTCAAATTGATATGACATACATACACCACTTTGACTCGATTTTTTCTTCATATGTTAGACAGACTGTTAATGATTTCTAATGATAATCATTTCTTCCTATAGTCTAAAGATAAAACCATCCTGTATGCCGTCGCCTGTACGTTGGTGAACTGCACTAACAGTTATGACAAGAAAGAGATCATCCCTGAGTTGGTACAGTTGGCCAAATTCTCCAAGCAGCACGTCCCTGAGCAGCACCCAAAGGTAATTAACATACAAGGCCAGTCAGAAACGTTCAAGTAGCTGTGATAATTATGCAAAAAGTATCTGATAATGGTGGGTATTTGCCTGGGAAAACCTTTCACATTGTCATTTTCTGCTGTGTTGTACAGTATATTGTGACTTCCTTGAAAGGAATCATTTCTCTTGTACTATGTAAACTCTTAACTTGTGGCTTAGATAGTACATGATTACCCCCGCGGGTAAAAAGGAAATCAATTACATGTTAAGCCTACAGTCCAACCATGGCACAGGTGCAATCCAAGTCTTTTCATAGGTACTTTTCACAAAGCTAACATGGATTCAGACATCTTTAAGGAGACTTCAATTTCATTCAACTGGCTTCTAACACAACATGACATTCAACAATAATTCATCCTTTTGGGTGTTGGCCAGGATTTATAGATGGTGTAAGCTGACAGGTTTTCCCAGATCACCAGGCACAATCTTTTGATGTCACGAAGATAAAGTACAATAGCTTTAATTACGCAGCTTCAGGTTGAGCAACGGCACACTGTAACATACTATGTTGATCTCAGGACAAGAAGGATTTCATCCAGAGGAGAGTGAAAAGGCTCTTGAAAGCTGGAGTGACATCAGCGCTTGCGGTCATGGTCAAAGCAGACAGTTCCATTTTGACTGATCAAACCAAGGAAATGCTGGCAAGGCAAGGATTCAAATTCGGCCTCGCTCATTTGGTTTAAGGTAATCTATCGTGCGCACATCATCCTTAAGGCAATATTTAATTTCATTTTCATCATTATCATTAGGGTGTTCCTCGCTTTGGCTGACGATCCAAAAGATCGTGGAACGATTGTTGCCCAAGGTGGAGGAAAGGTAAGATCTCATCTTGGGTCTAATATTGCTTAAGTAAACCTTGTGTTCAAACAAGCGTCTTGACGTTGGGTTTCCTCGGCACAGGCTCTGATTCCTTTAGCCCTAGAAGGAACAGAAAATGGAAAAATTAAGGCCTCCCATGCACTGGCTAAAATTGCTGCCACCTCCAACCCTGAGATTGCCTTCCCCGGTGAGAGGGTAAGAAGATTTTACGCTTTATGCTAAACACTAATATGTGATGGCACATCATAAAAAGTACATTCGCTCTAATAACATTTCTTATCATTATTTTTCTTTTGCTATTACTTAGATTTATGAAGTTGTGCGACCACTGGTGTCCCTGCTGAACACAGAAAGGGACGGTATTCAGAACTACGAATCGTTAGTGAGTCTCACTAATTTGGCTGCACTAAATGAAAAGCTTCGGTGAGTACCGTAGATTACAAATGATAAAAAAATCCTGAAATCGTGCCGTTTTTCATGCTGAAATAACGATTACTCCATTTTTCTTGACTTAGAGTGAAAATCCTGAAAGAGAAAGCCCTTCCAGAGATCGAGAACTACATGTTTGAGGAGCATGAGCAAATCCGTCTGGCTGCTACAGAGTGCATGTGCAATCTTGTGTGCTGTAAAGAGGTGAGGAAGAACATTAGGTAGCACAGAGAGAAAGCAGTCTTGTATCTAACTTCTTGTCTGAAGTCTTAGCACTACAGGAAATAGTAAAAAAAAAAAAATGCATGATCTTGTTTTGACAGGTTCAGCAGAGGTATCTGGAGGATGGGAATGACAAGCTGAAGCTCCTCATACTGCTTTGTGGTGAGGATGAAGAGAAGCTCCAGATAGCAGCGGCTGGTGGACTGGCCATGATCACTGCAGCCGAGAAGAAGCTGAGTGTCAAGATTACCCAAGTGGTATGTACAGTATGACGACCCATAAGGATTAGCGTTAACTATTGTTTAAATGTCAGAATGCACCAGTGACAGCCTTGATGATTTATTCCGCTTTGGTTTTCATCTTTGGTCATCTGTTTAAATCGCAGACTGAGCAGTGGCTTGAGATCTTCCAAAGGCTGTGCATCCATGACAATCCTCAAATCCAGCACCGAGGCATTGTGATCATCTTCAACATGCTGGACTCTGATGCAGAGCTGGCTAAGAAGCTCATGGAGACTGAGCTACTGGAGATCCTTACCTACGTCGCCAAGATGGAGGACAATCCCAAGAAACAGGGGGGAATCGATGCAGCACGTGCATGTCTGTCCAAAGCCATGGATCTTGGACTTATCAAGCCTTTCTCACAATAAGACCGGATGGAATGCGGTTTCATTTACTGTAGATGTATAATTACAGTATTAATACTGACAGGAAGTGTTCCTCTGAGTAAAAGTTCACCCAAGCCGGTTTTAGACTGTGTTATGATTATTGCAGTCTTTCAAGATTATCACCTGTCGCACTGCACAAGATGATGCCGATATTTTTGTATGATTTCCATAGCAGACTGCGTGATTGTGTGCTCAGTGTCAGGTTTTACGATGAAGATCCTCTAACAATAGACATGTGGTTGTACAAACTACGTTATGCTTATAAGAATCACCGCTTAGTGTGATAAGATTTCTGACAAAAATGGAATCACATAATCAAATGCATGCTTTAAAGGTGTGTTTGAGGAAATGAGAATTAGTCTCTGTCCATTAGTATGATTCGTTCACACTAAATCCGCTAATGATGAATATGTCTCATTAGGGGTATTTAGACTGAAGCTCGCAACACAAGACCAAAGTATTATTATTATTTTTTTTTTTTTTACATTAACAGAGATTTTTGTTTCTGGCAGGGCCAATAATCATACAGTGTAAAGCCGGCTTAAGAAGTGACACAACCTAATTGTTTAGGAGCCATTGTTATGTTTGCAGAATATCTGATTTCTTCCTTGGTTACCCTTGTAACAAAATTGCTGTATTGGTTTCATATCCCTTATATAAGTGTAAGAACTATTTCTAGGGTAGGAGGTGCCACCCTGTGGTACCCGCTAGTCCATGCACTGCCTCTGAGACTGCTCTACTTTCTGAGAAAGTGGAAGTATTAGGAAGCCTCTGACAGGAACCATTATATCATTAATGCATGAAATTGGAAGTTAAGTTTTTTTTTCTTGTTTTTCTTGTTTTAACTACTTTAATTTGATTTATTTTTTATTTTTAGTCACTAAGTTCTATATATTTTACGTATGTTTATTTTAAAAAAGGCTTTTGACACAAAAAAAAAACACAAGTGTGATTTGTGCATCTTTTCACCACATCATTAATTTTCAGTCCAGTACTGTATAGATAGATAGATAGATAGATAGATAGATAGATAGATAGTTTATTGATTTTAAAGGAAATTCCAGATATCCAGAAGCAATGGAGACAGTAATACAAAAACAGGGTTGTAGATGTGATTGCATGTATATCTTACATATACATCAGGTTTTAGACCACAATAATTCCTTAGTATGGTGTAGGGCCTCCTTCTGCGGCCAATACAGCATCAATTCGTCTTGGGAATGACAGATAAAAGTCCTGCACAGTGGCCAGAGGGATTTTTTAGCCATTCTTCTTGCAGAATAGTGGCCAGATCACTATGTGATGCTGGTGAAGGAAAACGTTTCCTGACTCGCTTCTTCAAAACACCCCAAAGTGGCTCAGTAATATTTAACTGTGCAGGCCATGCGAGATGTTCAACTTCACTTTCATGTTCATCAATCCACTCTGTCACCAGTCTTGCTGTGTGCATTGGTTCATTATCATCCTGATACACGGCACCGCCTTCAGGATACAATGTTTGAACCACTGGTTCTCCAGAATGCTTCGGTAGTCCTTGCCAGTGACGTGCCCATCTAGCACAAGTATTGGGCCTATGGAAAGGCATGATATTGCAGCCCAAACCATCATTGATCCACAACATGCAACAGTCTGGGTGGTATGCTTCTTTGGGGCTTCTCTACACCGTAACACCCCCAGATGTGAGAAAGACAGTGAAAGTGGACTCATCAGAGAACACAATGTTTCACATTGCCCAGAGTCGAAAATTTTCGATGCTGGCACCATTGAAATCGAAGTTTGTCATTGGCACGAGCGACCAAAGGTTTGGCTATAGCAGCCCGGCCATGTACATTGACCCTGCGAAGCACCATTAATTCTGCAGCTGTGGTTTTATGTTTTTTGGACACAATCTGGGTTAGCACCTGGACATCCATTCAAACAGATTCCTCTTGCGTCCACAGTTACTCCTGTTGGATGTGGTTCCTCCTTCTTGTTTGGTATGCTGACATTACCCTGGATACTGTGGCTCTTGTTACATCACAAAGACTTGCTGTCTTGGTCACAGATACGCCAGTGAGACGCGCACCAACAATTTGTCCTCTTTTGAACTCTGATATGTCACCCATAATGTTGTGTGCATTGCAATGTTTTAAGCAAAACTGTGCTATTCCTCTGCTACACGGCACCAATCCGTTACACACGGATGGCACACAAATACACACACCCTATGGGCAATTTGGGAATGGCAATTAGCTTAATCTGTATGTCTTTGGACTGTGGAAGGGAACCAGATTACCTGAAGCAAACCCACTAAGCATTGGTAGAACACGCACACAGAACTGAGGCAATAATCAAACCCCTCGACCCTGGGGGTTCAAGGAGAAACCAGCACTATGCCACTGTCACCTACAATATAGGTTCAGCCTGTTGTTTGTGCTGATGCTATAGACTCGTCACAGTCTAATCCTGGGGATCATTCGCTCAGCGCATGTGCCTCACTGCAGGCACTCTGCAGTCTGACCCGGGGTTTCAGTAGCTATAAGCTCCAGGCTGACCTACTAATTTTCACCATAGACCACCAGCCTACTGACGCACTTGTCATGGAGCGGCTGTGACACGCTCACAATATGACATTAAATTTGATGATGAGGGTGCTGCCCACTGTTACTTTTAGTACAATGATCACCCAAACAGAAGTTTTGTTGTATATTGTACAAAGCACAGCATGAAAGTATAGTACAGTTCATCTTGCAGTGCATCCCCCCCCATTGCTCCAATATTCGGGGAGCCCTTGTTGCATGTGCTGCCGCTGTAGGCGTGTCACAGCCTGACCCAGGATTTCAGTAGCTATGAGCTCAGCCTGTCATACCCATTTTCACTACTGTCACAACGCCTGTGACACGCACACAGAACAACGGGATGACACTTACTACTGGTACATCAGGCAAGCTGTTATTCTTTTGGCTGTTCCCATCGAGGGGTCACCACAGCAAAACCATCCGATTCAACTTGCCACAGGTTTTTTTTGCCAGACGCCCTTGCTGATGTAACCCTCCCATTTAAGTCAAATAATGACTTTAAAGCTGATGTTGACACTGCCTACATTTCCATCCTACTTGTGCAAACACACAATCAACGCCTGCCGTGGATTAAATTTTTACCTGTCGACAATGCTGCCCACTGTTACATTTGGTGAGGACACTGCCTACTGTTACATTCGGAGAGGAATGCCTGTGACACACCTGTGACAATACTGCGATGGAACTACCTGTACAAACACAAATCCTCAAATATTATTTTTATTTATTTATAGATAGATAGATAGATAGATAGATAGATAGATAGTACAAAGAACAGCATAAAAGTATAGTACAGTTCATTCCAGTACAACACAGGTCAGTACCCACCCTACTCCATGCATAACGTCACAGAAGTTGAGCGGCACGCGCAGGCGCACTGGCACTTTGCCGCTTTTATTCCTGCCGCTGGCCGCCTTCCCGCGTTTGAGCAACACGGAACAAATGTGAACATTTCAAACAAAAACACCGGTTTATTGCTCGCGCTCTCTCGCTCTTCCCCGTTTCCTAGGAAACATGGCGGTAAACTTCGGCAGAATTGTCGTGGGGATATACGTGGAAATAAAACGGAGTGACGGTGAGTTCGCTAGTTAAGTTCTTTCTTTATTATTATTTTTGTTGTAAAGCTGGTTAGTATAACTAGCTCTTAACGTTTATTTATTCCTTGCTTTGGTTAGCTAGCTTTGGCTAAGACAAGTGCAAGGAATGTTAGCATTAGCAAACCGGCAAGCCTTGAACTAGTGACACTTTGTCGGTTAGCCAGTGCAGTGCATCCTTGTTGCTGTGAGAGCTAAAGCTAACGACCTACATACCTAGCACAGTCAACACAGCAACGGTTGCTAAGCTAAGATGAGCTAAGCTAACTAGCCTGTTCGTATACTTTATCAAGTCTATCTAGCCTTAAACATGTAAAAACGCCTTAGCATGTACTACAGACTTTTTTATTTTCCTTATGGACTTTGACGAATAAGAGATTTAGCACGTGTCAATGATTTAGCACAAAACAAACCCCAGAGCTAGTTTGGTTTTTGTGACTAAGCTCTGTCTAACCAGTGCTTCCTGTCAGTAGTTGGGTGTTAAATAGCTAGTTAATGGCTACTAACTTGTACAACCTCTCTTGCCATTTCTTTTCATACACAAACATATCGCTTCCTTTTTCAAATCATGGTTGTTGATTAAAGTAAATCATCTCATATTGATCTAGCCAGATGAATGACAAATACTGAAGTTCCTCAGTATGTTAATCACATCAACATACTAAAACACATGTAAACTTAATCATTCTTCATGTGTCAGTTCCTAAAATTGTGTAACCAGAACAGTAACCAGATCTGGCTAATGCATTTCTACCTGTTTACCATATGGTATACTATATGGACAAATGTATGTAGCCAAAGTTCTTTCTGAATTATTGAGTTCAGGTGATTCAGTCAGGCCTCTTATCCCCAGTGAAGGGCAGTCTTAATGCTTCAGCATACCAAAACATCTTGGACAATGTGCTGCTTCCAACTTTGTGGTAACAGTTTGGAGAAGGCCCTTGTCTATTCCAACATGACTGAGCTCCAGTGCTCAAAGCAAGGACTATAAAGACATGGTTTGAGTTCATTGTGGAAGAACTTGACTGGCCCGGACTTCAACCCCATCAAGCTTCTTTGGGATGAACTGGAACAGAAATTGCTGGCCAGGCCTTCTCATTCAACATTAGTGCCTGACCTCATAAATGCTCTACAGAATGAATGGGTACGAATTCCCACAGGAAGCATTCAAAAATCTTGCGAACAGCCTTCCAGAGTGGAAGCTCTTATAGCTGCAAAAGGGGGACCAACTCCATATTGAAGTATACAATGTATGGATACAATGTAATTTAAGGGGTGGCCAAATAGTTTTGTCTATATAATGCGTTTTTGTTTCCAAATAAATATCAACCTCATCACACAAGAATTATTTGCACAGGTTGGCTAAATCTCTCAGTAATCCCTTACAATATGGTAATGTTTGTATCTGAGAATATTAGAAAGTGTACGACTTGTATACATATATACTTAGGGCTGGAGAAAGGTCCCCACCCCTTAAAGTGTCATCCAACTTAAAAGAACCAGGTGACAAAATGACATCACCCATACATGTCTCTTAAAGGTGGTTTATAACTTGCAAGAAGAGTTCACTGCTCCAGACTGTGACACTTTAACGTGTTATCTCTGTAGTTTGACCTGCAATGTAGGAAGCTTTATGGCAGTATCTATGCCACAGGGAAGCTCTGACTGTAGTGCCAGCTGTAATTCATATCTCAAATTTATTTTAATTCGCTAGGTTACATTATAGGTTCCTTAATAATTGGTTGTAATTCATGGGAAATTGTTTGGAGGGTGCTTCAAAGTCTGTTTAATTTTAGTTTTATTTTTCCCCCTCAGTATATTTAAGGAAGCATAATTTTGTAGTTGTGTAGTGTGATGATGTGTATTCTTTATGCAAGTAACCTGTGTCAGTGTTTAACAGTCAGTTTATTATTATTCGCATTATTATCGGGCTGTTTGATCTGGGGTTTCAGTAGCTATGAGCTCGGACTAATGTACCCATTTTCACAGTAGACGACGCTGCCTACACGTCTGTGATGGAACTACCTGCAAACACCGGCCACAAACACTATTTTTATTTATACATGGTGATTATTGTTATTATTTATTTGGTTTTGGTGGCTTAGTGGTAGGCTGCTTCTTCTTGTCTGCCACACGTCATCCTTAGTATCGGTTCCAAGCCTGAATAGAATAGGAGGGTTGTGTCAGAAAGGGCATCTGGCGTATGCGTATAGAATGGTCTGCTGTGGCTACCCCTTTTGACGTAAGCAAGTATTATTATTATTATTATTATTATTATTATTATTATTTGTCCTATTAAATTTACCAGTGTAAAAAGAGAGAAGGACTAGTGACGTAGTGTATGTAGTTGCTGTAATGTTAGACAGAACTCAAGCTTGTTTGTTTCACAACCTTAAATGTAAACAAGAGGTGATAAACCATTTCACTTTTTCATAAGTTAATTCAGAAATTATTCGCACTCCGGTTATATTAAAACTTCTGATGGCCGCACTGTCTTATCAGCACTTTCTGTTCAAGGCTACTGTCTCCCCAGTCACTGCTGTGCAAGGGTGAACGTGTTACATCAGTTAATTTCCAAGAAGGAGCCGGATGCCTGTCCACATCCACGGGTGATGACAACATTGCATCCTTCTATAGTCAAGATCTTTGCTCCATCAGATTTTCACCTGTTTGGGCCACCTGTTTTTCACTCACCCTCATATTTCCAACCACGTGTCGTTGAGTGGATTGTTTCTGATGGAATTAGCTGATCTGGAAACCCCAGGGTTATTTTATATCTGACTTGATGAACTATAGAATCTCACAAGATTGGCAAATATTACATCCATCCTGTTGCTTTTACTGCATGGTCTTAAGGCATGTCTGAATAAAGCGCTGAGGAACATTTCGCAAAGGTGAGGTATGTCTGAATGACAAAGATTTTATGGGTTGATAAAGCCCAAAATGTTACATATCTTATGTCTGAAAAGGGCTCCATATTTCTTGTGTCCAGCTCCATGTTATTCTCATGTTATTGTCTGTTACATTCAGCTGTGCTTGTCAAGTATCTGAGAAAGAAAGCCATATAAATGATTCTAGTAATGGATTCTTTCCTGTGACATTTCCGAATGATGTGTAGTGTTTCTCATTTGCTGATGACATGCCCTTTAGAACAAAAACTGATAATACAAAGGCAGCTTTAAAAGACTCAAATCTTACAGGAGAGATTACATTGAAAACACTAGAACCCTGTCAACCTTATTGGTCTTATAAAAGTTGTAGCTATGTTGTGTAATCCGCTTGTACCTTGCTTTAAAGTGCTTTGTTGTTACTTTAAAACATTTTGAAACTGTGAGGGTACTGTTGTTGCTGCTATTAAATAATTACACAGATTGGGTGAGATGCCTTTGAATAATAGATAAGTGACATGGCTGTTTCCTCTCTGTAGTCCACTGGGACATAACAGCAGTGACTAGTACTTCTGAGATGTCCTAAAAACAGGAGCTTTGCATGTCTTGTTTCTGAAAGAACTAAAACAGCATAGCTGTGTATAGGGTATAGAGAGTTTCTTGCTGTGCAACATTTTCTAAATATACATCTGTCAAAGTGAGTTTTGTTTTATTGCAGGGCGAATACATCAGGCCATGGTAACGTCTTTAAATGAAGATAATGAAAGTGTTACAGTGGAGTGGATAGAAAATGGAGACACAAAAGGAAAAGAGGTAAGCCTAAAGATTTTGTGTAAGCTTATAACACTGTGTAATGTATGGATGAACAGGGCATGTGCTCAGAGGTAGGATAAGGGCAAGAAGCTGCACCGCACAAAAGTAGGCATTGTGCTTCACAAGCACTGATGCCATTTTCATGCAAACAAGAAAACTGAAACTTTTTGTTTTGTAAAATCCTTTAGGAGAGAACTTGGAGACTTTTACCTTAGAGTTTTTATAGAATTAGGAAAGATTACCACTTAAAAAAGCCAAATTCAATATAAAATGTTGGTTTGCTTCTCAAGTTATAAGAGAAGCCAGGGTCCTCTGTAACTTATGAATAAGTTTTGTTCCGGGAGCACGTTTGTAAGTCCAACAAAGTAAGTCTATACAGATAGCCCCCAATTTATAAACATTCGAGTTACGAATGTCCACAGATACGAACAGACCATGGATCTACGAACATTCGTATATGCGACCAAATCGTGGAAGTAGCTCCCATGGATTGTACATAAAACAGATACTGCAGTGCAATATTTTCAGTGTGTAAGTTAATGTATAAAATAGCTAAAGTCTGGTACTGTATATTGTATTTATGCATGCATGTGTGGGGATGCAGGAGAAATGAGGTTGAGTAGGAACACAGTTTTGGAAAACACATTTGCCCAATATTAGAAGCATAACAGTTTAAAATTCAAGTACTTGTAGATGTCCATCAGCAAGTTTTCCTTTTTTGTATTTCCACAAGCCCAACATTTAATCTCATTTGAAAGGTTTTGAATTTAGGTTTCCTGGTACTTCAATATGTGTAGTTTTGTACTTTGTTCTTTGTAGGTAGTAACTATTGAATGTTTTTTTTTTTCTTTCTCTTTAAACAGATTGATCTAGAGTGTATATTTTCACTGAACCCAGATGTTGCTCCAGAGGAGGAGATTTCTTTGAGCCCTGTAACACCACCCCCTCCCACACCTGTGTCTATGAAGGTCAACAAGATCCCCAAGGTTTTTACCGACAGTTCAAGCTCAACAAAAGATCAGAATTAGCTTTACCGTTTATCATTATGTCCGAGGTTGTCCGAAAGTGCTTAAGGTTTTTCTTTCTAATAAACTCATCACAATACAAACCTAAGACATTAATGTGCAATTGTTTAGTGATATACAGTTTACCTGAATGTGGAGAGAATCATATGCTCCTTATAGTTAAATCTGCTTAAATAATGCTTTTTGCATTCCTAATTGAAACGCATAATAATTTCATATCTTCCTACACAGAATCGAAGGACTATTGCTCCTGGCAGGGCGGAGGTCCCGTCCAGAGACAACAGAGGTATGCATTATTGTCATTGTGGCTTTCATGCTATGTACAGTAGTGTTTTTAATTGTGAGGAATAAAGCCACAAATGTTTGTGTGTGTTTGTTACGCTTTTAGTTGGATCAACACGGGCGCGTCCTGGCCAGCAGCAGCCAGAGTCAGCCCTCCCTCCACCTGCCCAGCAACCAGTTCAACCTACCCAGGCCCAAACACAGCAGAGCCAACAACAGCAGCAGAATGGTAATCACATGCCTTCGATTAAAATAGCACAGTAATGGCCTCCAATGGAGTGAATCTTACTGCAAGCGGTTTTTACAGTACGAGTCCAAAGTTTAAGCAAAAGTTTGGAATTATTCTATATTCTATAACAATAGTGGAGATTTCAAAATTATGAAATAGTAGGTAGTAGGAAGTAGGTACTTGCGTAACAACAATCAGTTTTTATTTTAAGACCAGAGTTCAGCTGTTCTGGAACAGTTCTTGCAAGTATTGGAAATAGCATTTGCAAAACCCATCAAGCACCATGATGAAACTGGCTCAGAGGAAGTCCATCCCAGGAAAGCAATACCAAAACTTACCTCTGCTGTAGAGAAGTTGTTTATTTAGAGTTACCAGCCTCAAAAATCACATCTCGGACACATCTCAATATCAACAGTCTATAGGAAGAATGTAGAATGAAAAAAATAAATTTGGCCATGGAATAAAAAAAAATTGTGATGTAAAAAATTTGTTTTTTGGTAGACTATTGGTTTTGATTGCTCTACTGCAGGGGTTCTCAAACTTAATATTCAAAGGTTTGGATCTGATTACTATTCAATGTCAAAGGTCCAGATGGGTTGGTAATAAACAAATGACTTTTATTAAACTTGCTTCTAATTTACAAGCAACATACATTCAAATTTAAGACAAAATACATTTAAACCTAGTGAAAAAAAAAAAAAACAAAACACTGACTGCAGATGCTTGACCAAAGCAACTCTAGCTTTAAAGCAACTTGCATAAATTTTGGAAAGATTTGAAACACATTCCAGGTTAGCCCAAAAGTAATGCCATCGTTTGCATGTAAATTATTGCATATTGTAAATATTATGAACCTATCCAGCTCCAACTTCTGATATTAAAAAGCTTATAGGTGTTTTAGAAAAAAAAAGGACAGCAAGACACTGTAATATCGATAAATGATTAGTGGAAGTTGCATGATGCCCTAAGGAGCCTTCATATGTCACGTCTAAAATCACGTTGAAAACGCCGACCGCGTCGCTTTCGCGAGCCTGTGCTCCTGTGACGGAGAGAACACTGACCAGTTGAGAGTAAAGCTGATTCCGAAAAGTTCTGAGAGCGTGGACGCGCGTTGAAACTGCACGAGCGTCGCGACGTCGTGAGACGCATTTTAATCGCGTCTCCATTTAAAACTGGGCGCACAAAAGTTAAAAACTTTGTCACTAAAATTATGTGGATCGGGACGTGATGTACACTGACAGGACGCCGACGTCGCGCCTTTCCGCGCCCGCAGGACAGAACGCGAAAGCTTGTTAGCCGTGAGCTAACTCACCAATTCTAAACGGGCGCCTGTGAGCCGACCCCTTGAACTCTGTGACGTCAAACACCACATGCTCACCAGCGGTTAACGTTGCCCATGACAACGATGCCAAACAGAGAAATTATTACGTTTAGGTTTAATCTCGGGTTAGGGTCGACGCAACCATCTCCAGACAGACTACAAAACTAGCTGTTTATTAATAATTACAAAATGTCTGTTTTTCAAGGTAGGAAACATACACTTTCTTACCCTGTGTTATTGCATAGAGATGCCCTGCTCTCTAAGTTGGCGGTGACTTGTACATAATGAAGTATTTAAATTAGTAGCGCATTTCTTTCAAGCTTTTCACTTATATTGGTATTCATTCAGTGTTTAATTGTTATACAAATTATTAGCAGTTGTACATTAAATACAAGCAAGTATATATAGGCACTTGAAGAGAAGAGGAAAAGATCCTTAAAAAAAAGGAAGTAAATGACGCTATTGTTTAGTCAGGATTGTCTGACTGTATTGTCATGATGTCTGGCAGCGAGGAGGAAGTCCAACTGTGTTAAAGAGGTGGAGAAACTGCAGGAGAAGAGGGAGAGGCGACGACTGCAGCAGCAAGAGTTAAGGGAGAAAAGAGCCCAGGTCCGTATACGCCTGACTTTTTAAAGCTCATTCTAACAGTATTGCTTGGATTATTATCTGTTGTTTTGATGTAGAAGTGAGAATACCACACACACACACACACACACACACACACACACACACACTCACACACACACTCACTCACTCACTCACTCACTCACTCACTCACTCACTCACTCACTCTAGTTTGGTCACTGTGACAAAGAAGAAGCAATATTTTTTATTGTCACTAGACTAAGTACAACAATCCTTATAGTGCAAACTAAACTTTCAATTTTAACAATTGGGGGAAAATATTTAGAGCCATGTAGCCAGTTATTGTGTATTGTTGTGTATAAGGTGCAAGAACCATGTGCGGTTCTTGGTATAGTTTCAGGAGAGAGCAGATTTTTTTTTTTATTAACTTTCTTTATTAGAAGTTATTTCACGGGTAAGAAGATTCATACATCTGATAATTGATTTTGCACCTCAAGCAACACTTTGCTTCTAAATCATTCTAGATTGCCTTAGTGTTGTTTTATGTATGCCTAATTCTAGCTACAAACTAGCTTCTAACACAAGGCTGAATCCCAAATCCTCCTTAAATTCTAATCAAGTGTACAACTTGGATTGTGGGACAAGTGCATTGTATACCTACATAGCAGGCACACACAGGCACGCACACACTATCTCTGTAAGACACTTTTGTGATTCACACTTTTTTCAGCTCACAGCAACACACAATAATT
>JAAGKR010000194.1:72329-169187 GCA_011419295.1 Clarias macrocephalus | reverse complement strand
GACTCGGCGCTTTACCTGTCTTGGGCTTAACACTACTCATTTCCGAACCGGGATAAAGATAGCACCGTAATTCGTAACTTTCTTAAAATAATTGCGGTGTTTACAGGGATAAGTTACAAGTTTAACCGGGAGACCTCTCCAACACGGCTTTCTCCTACATCACCAACACCGGAAGTCCAGGAGAGAGCAGATTTAAAACCAGTCACAGAAGCACTTTCAGCAAGAAGACACATCTGATAATGTTGTCACCTCAAGCAACACTTTGCTTCTAAATCATTCTAGATTGCCTTAGTGTTGTTTTATGTATGCCTAATTCTAGCTACAAACTAGCTTCTAACACAAGGCTGAATCCCAAATCCTCCTTAAATTCTAATCAAGTGTACAACTTGGATTGTGGGACAAGTGCATTGTTTACCTACATAGCAGGCACACACAGGCACGCACACACTATCTCTGTAAGACACTTTTGTGATTCACACTTTTTTCAGCTCACAGCAACACACAATAATTAGTCATATTCCCCTCATCTGTGTGTCCTTTTCCCACTTGGCTCACTCTTGGGGCCTTCACACTACGCTTGACCTTCCCCACAGACTTAATCTCTCTTTTCTTCTTCTTCATTTCAAGCTCCCATAATTGCCATTCACCATCTTTATACTTTAATTAATAATTATATTTTATTGCTGATACTTTGCTTTTCCTTGGTTTTAGATTGAGTTTCATCTCTGTTTATTAAAATACAACTTTTTCACTACTCAGTTTTCTCCTTTATTTTCTTGATACCACATTCGCAAAACAACCTCAAGCTTAATCTAAAAGCTGATAGAAAAATAAGAGCTATTGAGTAATTGTGCCATTTATAATCCTATAAATAATTTCAATAATTGATAGATAAATTGATTATCAAAATAGTCATTAGTTGCAGCCTTATATGTGGTATGATATTAATGATATTTTTGCTGATCTTTTGAAGGAGGTAGACACGACTGTCCCCAACTATGAAATAATGCAGATGATCAGAGACTTTAGGGCAAACTTGGATTATAGACCACTAACAACAGCAGATTTGGTGAGTATGAACTAAATTACATTGTTTATCTTGACAAGGATGTCTGCTTTATCCTTTGTAAAGGCTTTCAATGCTGATTTTAGAGAAGATTAAAAAAAAAAAGTGATCCTGTTGGTGTAATAGTAAAGACACTTCATGTTGGCAGATTGAAGAGCACCGAATATGTGTTTGTGTGAGGAAGCGGCCTCTAAATAAAAAAGGTAAAACAGAATTTTGTCTTTTACTATGATTGTATTCTTAATTTTTGCGTTATTTGCCATTTAATCTCCATTTTGTGCAACCAGTGTAGGCTCATTATATTTCCCAATTCATTATATTTCCCAATTAAATGATATTAATAGCAGTTTAACAGATCACCGTTACATAAACAGATAGTATTCTATAACCTTTTTCATTTCCTTCATAAGAATGTTTAATTCTTTTAGAATTTTATAAAGACCAAATGTAACAGTTGTATTGAGTTTGTGTAGTGAGCTGTGGTGTTAAAGAAACATGTCACTCCTGTGTTGCAGAAATGACGGCAAAGGAGCTAGATGTGATCACCATCCCCAGTAAAGATGTCGTCATGGTCCATGAGCCTAAGCAGAAAGTAGACCTCACCCGATACCTAGAGAATCAAACATTTCGGTTTGATTATGCCTTTGATGATAGTGCAACAAATGAAATGGTTTATAGGTGTGTTTGTTTTATGTGCATCTATACATCCTAATTGGAATTCACTGGTGATAGAATATGTCATTGTCCGTGGTGGAAATTTAGATTAACAAGTTCTTTTGTGCAGGTTTACAGCAAGACCTTTGGTGGAAACCATCTTTGACAGAGGAATGGCTACATGCTTTGCTTATGGCCAAACTGGAAGTGGAAAAACTCATGTGAGAGAACATTTTTATTATTATTAAATTATGGGAATTATATAATTAGACAATGCTTTATGTAGGTATTTCCATTTTGGATAAGTCATAAATTATAGTGCATATAACATATCAAATGGATCATAAAGTACATGTAAATTTTTTTGTTTGTTTTCTTCAGACCATGGGTGGAGATTTTTCGGGAAAGAATCAGGATTGTTCAAAAGGAATCTATGCATTGGCTGGTAAATGTTTGCAAATTTGCAGCCTTTCAAGGGCTTTTAAGGTCACAATCTTAAAAAAATTCTTTGAAACTACTTCAGGATAACCATTCTCAAAACTGATTTTTGTTCCGTCACTTTTACTCCTTGCAGCTCGTGATGTTTTTCTTATGTTGAAGAAACCCAACTTCAAGAAATTAGATCTTCAAGTCTACTCAACATTCTTTGAAATTTACAGTGGAAAAGCAAGTGACACAAAAACATCTGTTCATCCCCTGGAAAACTTTTGATGTTGAAAATCAGTTCTTTAGTAGTTGTAAAGAGTTAGAAAATGGAGAACATTATGAGTTGACACACATTAAGGGATTTTTTATGTACATTTATTTGGTACTTTTAAGTGACATTTTGTGGATTTTGGTGCTGTGCCCAGGTGTTTGATTTGCTCAACCGTAAAGCAAAGCTGCGTGTCCTGGAGGATGGGAAACAGCAGGTGCAGGTGGTTGGGCTGCAGGAGAGAGAGGTCAGGTGCACTGAAGATGTGCTTAAGCTCATTGAGATGGGAAATAGCTGCAGGTAACTTTATATATCATTGTATAATGCTCTCTCTCTGATGTAATAAAAATGCTGGTCTGATTAACTAAATGTACTTAAAATATTAAATCATTTCATAAGATCAATCTAAAAGGTTTTACAATGCAGGAATGCCCAACTTTTGAAAACTATATTCATTTATGCTCTCGGCACTCTGTCAGGGCTGCAATTACAGCCTGGTAAGCCTGTGGCACAGCTGAGGCGTTATTGAAAACCAGGTTGCTTTGATAGTTCAGCTCATGTGTATTGTTCGGTCAAGTGTTTTTAATCTTTTTCTTGACAATAGGCCCTATAATTTATTGGGGTGTATGTAGAGTTAAAACCAGTGTATTTACATACACTTCAGAAGAAACAAACTTTTTTTCTTTACTGTCAAACATTAAATTAGAGTAAACATTTTTAGCATTTGTTAAATTTCAGAATAGAGCGAGGGAGAATTTTATGGAATTAATTTTTATTACTTTCATCAGTCAAAAAATTTACATACACTTCCTTCTTATTTGGTAGAATTTCCCCTGAAACTGTTTCACTTGGACCAAAGGTTTCGGGTATCCTTCCACAAGCTTTCTACAATATTTTGCTGGAATTTTGGCCCACTCCTCTTGACAGAACTGGTGTAACTGGCTCCAGTACCTTGACTTTGTTGTCCTAACTAATTTGGAGTTATGCTTAGGCTCATTGTTTATTTGGAAGACCTATTTGTGCCTAAGCTTCAACTTCCTGACTGATGTATTCAGATGTTGCTTCAATATATCCACATACTTTTCTATTCTCATGATGCCATCTATTTTGTGAAGTGCACCAGTCCTTTCTGCAGCGAAGCAGCCCCACATCATCATACTACAACCCCCATACTTCATAGTTGAAATGGTGTTCTGAGGATTTGCCCTCTTCCTCCAAATATACAGTTTATCATTATGGCTGAGCAGTTAAATTTTACTTGTGTCAGACCACAGGAAATGTCTCAAGAAATTTAAATTTTTGGTCCACATGTGCAGTTGCAAACTGTAGTCTGGCTTTTTTTAATGGTGTTTTTAAAGTAATGGCTTTCTCCTCTCAGAAAAACCTTTCAGCTCATGGTTGTATAGGACTCGTTTTACTGTGGATAAGGACACTGTCTTACCAGTTTCATCCAGCATCTTCACAATGTCTTTTGCTGTTGTCCTGGGGTTAATTCACACATTTTGCACATCCGTCTCCTTCCTGAATGGTATGATGGTTGTACATTCCCATGTTTTTTTTTATACTTGCGCATTATTGTCTTAACAGACGAATGTGGGACCTTCAGGCATCTGGAAATTGCACCTAAGGATGAGCCACACAATTCTTTTCATGATGTCTTGGTTGATTTCTCTTGATTTTCCCTTGATGTCAAAGAAAGAGGCTCTGTGTGTGAGGTGTGCCTTTATATGCATCCACAGATGTGCCACTAATTACCTCAAATGGCATCAGTTAATCTATCAGAAGCTTCTTAAGCTCAAAATGTAATCAACTGGAGTTTTCTTTTTGTTTAAAGGCGCAATAAACTTAGTGTATGTATACTTCTGACTTTGATGAAAGTGATTTAAAAAAATACATAGAAATTCTCCCTTGCTCGATTCTGACATTTGTTTATTTATTGATATTAAACAGAAAAAGTACGCTGATTTAATGTGTTACAGTAAAGAAAAAATTTTATTTTTTCTGAAGTGTATGTAAATATCTGGTTTTAACTGTATGCTTAAAATATAAACACACACACTTTTTTTCTTTTCATCTCAATCCCCAGAACGTCTGGACAGACCTCCGCCAACGCTCACTCGTCCCGCAGTCATGCTGTCTTCCAGATTATTTTGCGCAGGAAGGGAAAGATGCATGGCAAGTTCTCACTGATTGACCTGGCAGGAAACGAGCGTGGTGCAGACACATCTAGTGCTGACCGGCAGACACGACTGGAGGGAGCAGAGATCAACAAGAGTCTACTTGCACTGAAGGTTCGTCAGTCAGCAGAAAAACCAGCGGTTACCGTTACATTCGGATTTAAATAATTTTCTGTGAATGGTTAATACGTTAATGTGTAACATTTCTGGTGTCTTGTCTCCGTCTAGGAGTGTATTAGAGCCCTGGGGCGGAACAAACCGCACACGCCATTCAGAGCCAGCAAACTTACACAAGTGCTTAGGGACTCGTTCATTGGGGAGAACTCGAGGACATGCATGGTGAACAATGTGTTTCACACATATATTTTAATTGTACTTTTTAAATGCTGGTTTATTAATGGACAGCTTTGATTATGATTTGTTATTCTTGATCAGATTGCCACCATCTCTCCTGGAATGGCTTCCTGTGAAAACACTCTAAACACACTACGATATGCCAACAGGTAAAAGTGAAATCGCTTCGCGTTTCTGTATGTATAGAATTTATAAACGTACTGATATTTTGCAGTTTACTTTTTGAAGTACAACCAAGGTAACTATTATTTTCAACTCTGAATACAGAATGAATTGTGTATTAGTGATTTTGTGTGCAGGGCAAACAGTTGTGCTCTGGTTCTTCCTTTTCCTCTCTTTCTCACTTTACTTCTCTTTCCTGCTTATTCTTTGCTGCTCCAGAGTAAAGGAGTTTGGGATTAGTCCCTCAGACATTCCATTTTCCCAGGGAGGAAGTCGTTCTGGGCTCTCTCCCACTTGCGAGTATGAGCACAAGTTTATTTATCCAGCTTCCCATCTGCCTTAGCAGCAGATACTGTACACGTTGTTTAATCTTTGTATGAATCTAGCTGGCTGATTTTGACAACCATGATGCATGAGAAGAAGCTTGCACCTTCATGCTGACTCATATGCATAGATAACACTCACAGCCTCCCATTAGAACATACAGTAAGTCCCTGACTTAGGAACACTTTGAGTTACAAATTTCTGCAGATACGAACAGACCACTGTTTTGTTTTAGTTTTGCGAACAAATCGCAGAAGTAGCTCACAATAAGATACCAATATTTACAATTAAATATGATGGTTTTAGTAATTGAATGGACATTTTATTCAAAGTCTGTTATATTGTATATGTGTAGTATTGTATAGCAGGAAAAATGAGTTGGCAATAAATAATGTTCCAGTACAGCTCTGAGACAAAATGTCATACATTCAAGCACGTAGTAAACACTAGCAGTGTCTTCCCTGGCTGCCTTTCAACAAGGTCACCAGGATTCTAGGTGAGAGTATAATTTAGAACCAAAACACCAAACCTGTGTGTTTTGTTTTTTGCTTTGTATTGTGTATCTCTTCTTTGCGGTGAGACGTGAGTGACCACCCAATGTTCTGCGAGGTTCCACAGGGTCTGTGAGCTAATTTAAACCCATTAAATTTTACACATAGAAAAATTAGAAACATAATCACCTCACCAAAACTGCAAAAACTCACGGTGAATCACGATAAACCGCACTGATTTCGCGTAGGTGAGATATGGGTGTAAGACTCGCTTTGTCAGAATCCGTCTTGGGAGCGTGCCCACAGAAATTAACTCATTTGTATGTCGTGGACTTACTGTATTAAAAAAAAAAATGCTGCTTCTCTATCTCATCTTGAGTGGTGTGCTTGGTGAATATTTTTCATCAGACTCCCACCTATTATTAATTTGCTTTCATTTCACTTTGTAACCCTGGGCATGTGTGCTGTTGTGTGCATTAATAAAATATCTAATGTAATAAGCAGTAAGGTGAGTGGTGAGAATGTCTAGGCACTTTGGGGTTTGATCGGATTTTTAATCAGCGTGTCACATTACAATTATAAAGTGATTCTTTATGCATCTTCAAGTTTTCTATAAATTCTAGTGTTTGAACAGGTTACTCTGCACTTTTTGAAATATAATTTGAAACATGTATATGAAGATGCATGAGATACCCAATCCTGCTTTAGTCACTTTATATAGGTTTCTGATGATTACTATGTAAAATATCAGTTTCTGTGATATAAAAGAAAATATTCCTATCAAAAGAACCAAGTCATCATTACATTCACACTTAAAAAATGTCACACAGAGTGAAGGAGCTGACAGTGGACCCAAACACCATGGCTGAAGGAGTTCGACCCGCAATTAACGCTATCAACCAGCTGAACATCATGGATGAGGAGTGGGAGCTGATCAGCTCCCCCCAGAGAGATGACCTCAAGCTGCTCTGTGAACAGAATGTATGAAACAAACTCAAGACTTCTTAGTCAGAATATATTGAAATATCAGAAGCTTCTGTTCAGTGGTTTTACATATTCAATTTTGGATTAATCTGATTCAAAGATAAAATTTTGTTTCATTTGTCTGGGCAGAAATTGGGTGCTATTATTAATTGTAATGCACAATGGCTGTTATTTTAAGTACTTTTTTTTTTTTTTAGGAAGAAGAAGTCTCTCCTCAGCTCTTCACTTTTCACGAGATGGTGTCCCAGTTGGTAGAGATGGAGGATCAGGTGCTGGAGGAGCATCGAGCAGTGTATCAGGTGTGGGCTAAATTTGCTTTTCATATGGTTATTCCTTCCTCTACAGTATGAAAATTTTTCTTCTGTCTCAAAAGTCATGAAACGTATGTTTCAAACCACCAGCGTAAGGTCCCCCTTGTGCCACCAAAACAGATCTGACCCATTTTGTACTTATCTCTAAAGTTGTGAGGTGGGGCCTCCATGGATTGGACTTGTTTGTCCAGAACATCCCACAGATTGAGATCTGGAGAATTTAAAGGCCCTAAACTCTGTCCTGCTCCTCAAATCATTTCTGACCAATTTTGTCAGTGTGACAGAGCACTGTCATTAGGGAATACTGTTGCCATGAGGTAAATGGGGTGTACTTGGTCTGCAACAATGTTTAGGTAGGTTTGTGTAGGTGATATTTCAAAATAACATCCACATGAACGCCAGGACGCCAGACTGCCTCTGTCGCCTTGCCTTTTCCCATAGTGAGTCCTGATACCTTTCCCAGGTAAGCGATACGCGCACACACCCGGCCGTCCACATGAGGTAAAAAGAAAAACATGATTCATGAGACAAGGCCACCTTGTTCCATTGCTGGTCCAGTTCTGATGCTCAGTTGCCCATTATAGGCACTTTAAGCAGTAGACAGGAGACAGTCACTGGGCACTCTGTCTACACACTTAACTGTCATGCACACTGTATGTGTTAACCCTTTATGCACTAACCCAATGGGTGTATTTCTGGGTGCAGGAGTCAGTCAGGTGGCTAGACGATGACAAGGTTTTGCTGGAGATGACCGAGGAGGTGGATTACGATGTAGATTCCTACTCCTCACAGCTCGAGCAGATACTTGACCAGAAGATTGATGTCCTTATTGAGCTTAGAGGTAACTCTCATACTGAAATCCTTATTGTCCTTTATATTTTTCACAAATAATTTGATTACTAAAACACTGAAGACACACATGTGATTACATTATCATACGGCTTACTTAGTCTTGTAGCCACACATTATACAAATAGTGAAATAAAAAAGAAAATACAAAAAAATTATGCAAATGCATAAAATTTTAAATGGACTTGTACAATTATTTAATCACAGAAGACTGCAATTTATTACAGGTAATATACCCATAGCCAGGAATCTATGTATGGTTTGTTAATAATTTAAATGTTAAAATTTTTTTCATAATTTTGAGGTTATAAATAAATACTGGCAAACATTCTCTTAGTGACATCGTTTGTGCCATTGTTTGGCACAAAGGATGTTAGTCTAGATAAATGTTTGAATACAAAATGTTACATCAAGTTACTTATCAAATAAAAGAAAATTGAGTATTGTTGATGACTAAATAAAATTATATCAGTGCATAATGATTCATATGTGGAATGTTTGGTTCTTTGTGCCTCTTCTTAATAGTTCATAGATTAAAAAAAAAAATTGCCAGACTGCTTCAGTTTGCTATCATTTAACTATGAACCTTCACAAAGATTTGGTAAGAACTGCTACAGTCTTGTTTTCAACTGTTGTGAAATCATGTGCTGGCTGAATTGGATGAAGGAGTGATGGTTCCCAACCAATGTACCGATTGGTAGAAATGTTTATTTCCTGGACCTCCGAGTGGCGCAGTGGTAAAGTGCTCGCCCTATCATCTCGAGATCGCGAGTTCGATTCCTGGGTGATGCTGTAACCTCTCGTAGCTGGCGGTCTGGAGAGAGCTGATTGGCTGAGCTCTCTTAGAGGGGAGGGATGAGAGGTATGTAGTGCTCCCTACAGCCAATCAGGGGCGTCTGTGAGCGCACACAAGCGGAAGGAGCGGATAGCGCTGTCCTCCGAGTGTGTTGCACCGCCCCCAACGGTGCGTGAGCGAGCAGTTCGAAAAAGATGCGGTTGGTCTGGTGTCACGTGGTTCGGAGGAAACGCGTGATAGTCTTCGGCCCTCCTGGCTGAGTGGTAGTAGTAGCCTTAATGTGAGAGCCCCCTAGTGACGGGGAGGAATTGTACACGACTAAATTAGGGAGAAAAATCTGGAAAAATCCTACATTTCAGGGAAAATGTTTATTTCCAACAATGTAGTATGCTTAAACAGGGAGAATTTGAGGGTTTGCCGTAGATTGTTTGATAGGCATGCTGAGATGCATGACATGAGCTTGTTCACAATATGCATTTAAATGTCCTCTTGACTGGAAAAGCTCTGAAAATGGGTCTGTTTTATATGGTCTATGACTAAATATATGTAACAAGTCATTAAAAATCATAGGGGGTTTGAGAGAATTTGTAGTAGTTCCTGACATGGGTATCCCATAAATAAATCCTGAAACGATCTGTGATTACTTCGTAAAATTACGTCGTTGTTAATGCATAGCCAATTCGTAGAATGTTGAGGACAGGACATAATGTCAGGACAGGACAAACATGAATGAGAGAACAAAGAACCAAAAATCTGATGTAAAAGTTCTCATGAACAGTGAATATTCTCACAAATGGTTCTGTGAAAAATAATTGTTTTAAAATCTTTCACTAGTTCATGCTATGAAGTCATGTAACATTGTGCAATCTTTCATTTGACAGATAAAGTGAGGTCATTCCGCTCAGCCCTGCGGGAAGAGGAACAAGCCAGTAAGCAGATCAATCCCAAGAGGCCTCGAGCTCTGTAGACTGAGACTAAGGTCACAGACACAAGCATGACAGCTAGATACTTGGCACAGTTACAGAGGTTTCAGCAAATACCAAATATCCATAATGTGTCTGTGCTAGAAGACCTGCTAGTGTAAGCAGAGATGCTCCGAATTCGAATGTCTCTTTCTTTGGCTTACATGTGAAATATTCAAACCATTAGATTATTGCATTGACTTACTGCACTGCTTTAAGTGGACTGCTGATCTTCAAGCAATGTCTGGCAGAAGCTGCAACTGTGCCCATCTACTAATGTAACATCTAGCACAACATTACACTGAATAAAATTTTGAAGATCAGCATGTGCCTTAAGAAAGCTGTACAAGCACAGCCATCCATTCACATGAGCAAGTAGACTTTTTTGTTGTTAGAAAGATTGATGGAGTGAAACTCTGCAGTAGACTTGGGAAATAGATTATTATTTTTTTTGTATTTGTATTTATTTACTTTATTTTAAGTTTAGGTAAATGGCTGTTAACTACACGGTCCATTTTTAAGGGTCTTGACCACCTTCTTTATTTGAAGTTGTTCTAAACTTAATGCATGTGCTTTTAGTAATCTGTTCCCCATTCTCTGTTACCAGCATGGCAGACCAGGCCCATCTGCACTTTATAGTACCCTTTTTGTCCGTGGGTCTAATAATATTGGACCTTGCTCAAGTTGTATTAATCTGTCTTCTTCTTTAAGGGGGCTAGTTTTAGCCCTTAGTGTTTAATTCAGTCACACCGTTCACCTTGGATTGTCTACATGTTCTTAAGGAGGTTGCTGCTGCTCTTGGGTGTGAACAACCCCGTTTTTGTCCTATTATTATTATTATTATTATTTTAGTTTCTTAGTTTTATTAGGACAGTCCTTGTTTTACACATTACACGTTTTTACTGTGTTGTGGCTCTTTTTAACAGACACGGTCACTACAGCTGATCTTTTCACTATTAACACCAAACTCTGGTGACTAAGTAGTTTATGCTTTTCTTTTCTTTGTAGGGCCTCAGGAAAGTGGGATATTGCAGAGATAGACAGATCACCCAACCTCACTTCAGCCAGGCACTAATTAGGTGACTTTAGAAGATTACTTTAGAAAAAAGGTTGTCAGAGAGACAAAAACAGATAGTGATCATTGTGTAAGTTGTATTTTGAGAGAAGGATTATTGCCGGAGATTGCTTCCCTGAAAGCAAGATTGTTGTATTTGCTAAGGGAATTTTTTTACAAACATAATGAAGAAAAATCTCATTCTTTGATGCATCTTATGTAAGCAGAGAGGACAGCAACATTTAGACAGTATTTTAAATTGCACCTATTATTAGTGCAGATACTGAATTTCATGGTACTGACACAATGCTATCTATGAAAGTCCTTAATTAATATTTATGTACAACACATTATATTCCTGGGAAGGTAATCTCCTATAAAAAAAAATCTGACAGACGTGTACGTGTGAGGTTTGTTTCTAGAAGGTGGTTTTACCAAAGGAAGGGAGTCAACATATTAGTGCTATTGCAGCCTGCTGAAAGAAAACATGTGCTATTACTGCAGGACCTGATACGGTTCCATGTGCCAGCTTTCCTCTTTTATGGAGGTAACCATAGAAAAGTGCAAGATGCTCAATTTTCTTTTTTTGGTAGTTCAAAAAATCCAAAATGTGAACCTACAGTCAGATACAATTGGAGAACATGGAGTAGAGTTTGTTCATCTTCACATTTGTTGGCTAGTTTCTTGCTAGGTTCATACTGAATGAATGGTAACTGTATGGAGGACTTAATTGAAAATGTAAATAAGAAATCAGAGTGATCTCTGCATTAACAGAATCATTTAAAAAGAGAATCAAAATGCATCCAAATTGTTCTCATCTTCATTTAAAAGTTTGTGTTTTGATTTATTTATTATTATTAATAACAGTCTTTTAAACCTGTTCTTACACTGGCTTAAAACAAATGAAACGAAAAAAAAAAGGCTTATTTTACATTTTGGGATACTATAGCACCTTGAGATTAACATCTAAATGATAACTGGTGCATTATAAATAAAATGCTTTATCAATATTATATAATATTATATCAATATACAGTCCATCCATCCTGTGTTCGAGTTTCATGAAAAATGGACCCCAGCAGAGTTGAATGCATGAAGTAATCTAAGGGCAAGAAAGGAACAAGAAGAAAGATTTTTTTTTAGCTTAATCAAGAGTAACTGCAGTGAAAACATATTTAAATATATTCACTTACACCATGAAGTCATCTATGTCCATTGATCGTGCCCGTTTTTCACTAAACTCAGATTCCTGTAGAACGCTCTCGATTTTCTGTGTAATGCTGAAGTCCTGTGGTATGTCCTATTAATATAGGATTAGAATGGCCTACAATCAAATATCTGACACCAACTGTGCCAAAATATATGAACAGCACCACAGAGAAAAGAATTTTTAAAAATCTACCGTAAAGACTATTTTGATGAAGAGTGGGAGAAACTGTTTACTTACTATGTTGTGCATGGAGCAATGAATTCTGTAGTTCTTCTCCAAAAGCTGCTCAACAGCAGTAGACCTTGGAGTGGGGGACGTGAGGTAGAGTTAAATGTTTGCTTTTAGGTACTGACAGATGTCAAGTCGTTAAACTGAAATAAACACCTACTTGAAGGCTGCATTCAGAGTTTTGTTCTTTCTTACAAAGGCAATTCTGACAAGACCATCCCATTCCTACCAGTAAAGAGAAACATTTTAATAACTTACTCAGTGTTAAACGACAAACTGGCTGAATAAAAACACCCCTAGATGCAACTGAATCAAAAATGATTGTTCAGTGAAAAAGTTTACATCTGGCCTTCTTTACATGTGGATGTTTTGCTTGTACTGGGAGTGGTTTTCTTTTGGTAACTTTATACAGCTACAATTACAGTAAAGAAAAATGTTATATATTTCTGTGAACATGGAAATGAATGACAATTCCGGAGCTGTATAATGTGAGAAACTGGAACATTTGCTACATTATTCATACTAATAAAAGACTTTGAGCTGGCCTTTCCTGCATCTGCTCATTTCCAAGTAGATACTGTATAGGTTTATAATGAATCCTGCTGTAAGATTTCAGGCATAAAGACATCTCCAGCACTCTGACAGAAATAGCAAACTAGAGATGGAGGATCGATTCATGTGATTTGTGTGTCATGATTCTTTTTTTTGTGGCAATTCATGTATGACTACTTTTTTTTTTTTTTTTTTAAGTATGCATTTAGGTGGTAAAATGTTGCAGTTCCTCTATATTCCAACTATTCTCACATTGGCAGGCAGCACAGTGTCCTGTGTGGGAGGAGCAAATTATTTGCTGAGTTTTGTTTAGTGGGGCAATTATTAGCACTATGGACTCAACTTCCAGGGCCAAGGAAGACATGCAGATTAGGTTAACTAGCACTCCAAAACTGCCTGTAGTATGTGTGTGTGCATAATCCCTGTCCAGGGCGTGCCTTGTGCCCAAAGTCCCTGTGTTATAGAAGATGAACGAATGAATGAGTTTGTTGATTGAATCAGGACATTAAAAAATTTAGATACTCACAGAATCACAATACAATCTATATTGTACCGGCTGGTCCCTCATGATTTTCTTCCCTAATACACAATATCCTTCTGTGGTGGGTTCAGGCCAGCCAATGATTAAATGCTCATCAAGTGCATTTAAAGTAAATTTTGTCCTACAGCAAACAGTGTGTTGAAAATAAGAACGGCGGGGGGGAAAAAAGGCATGAACAAACCTGAAAATTGATGGGTGGTGGTGGATTTTTTGGTTCTATTCTGACCACACTAGATTCCACTTTGGGAGGAGGTCTGAAATTGTTCTTTCCAACCTGAAATAAGAAAGCTCTGTCACATGATCTGTCCATTCACTGATTATAATTATAATTAACTTTGCTTCACCCAATAGAAGCAAAGAATGAAACACAGGAGGACGATCCTGTTTACAACCTTAAGGTTATTTTCCCAATGCCTCAAAGTAATTTGGTGATGCAAACTATTTTTATTTAATAAAGTTATATGTAAAAATGTATTCTATGTGTTATGTAGACTGTCAGCGAAACAAGTTATCCTCTCTCTTCTCTTCATGATATCCTTTTTTTTTTTTACTACACCCGATTGGACCAGTGTCCAAAAAAAGTTTTAGAATGCATTAATATAACCGTTATTAGCTTTGAAGCATGAACACCTGTCCGAGCTGCTGTTACTGACAATGACCTATTCTAAAAAAAAAAAAAAAAAAAATCAGTGGTTTAATTCACTGTTGTGAACAACTAAATAAGAACTAGGTCTTGATCCTGCATTAGTCACACCAGTAACCATATGCTGAAAGGATTAAAACCATTTTTAGGTTTACATTTAGTAGGAGGAGGACAACCAGACCTACACATTCAGATGCTATAATGCCTAACAGAATTTGTCTTGAAGAATTTGGTTACATACTGTACACATTTGTAATTGCTGGTCAATGTGAGCTTTGGAGATGCCTACCTTCATGAGGTGGTCCACCCTGGCTAGTAGTTGTGTGTTGATGGACAGTCTGCAGTAGAGCTTATCACCAGGCTTTGCCACCAGCCGCATGGCAAACTCCCTCTGGAACATCAGCACTGCACATCTGTCTCACACACACACACACCGCTCCAATTTAACCCAACATTACGGAAACTGTAGCAAAGAGCTGGAGCTAATTTGAAAACTGGTGTTTTTGAAACCATGAGGATCTTGTCTATAAAATATCTTCATACCTGAAGAAAGGTCTGTGAAGAAGTAGCTTAAAGACGAAGGGTGATGAGATCTACAGAATGAGTAATACTGTAGTTAGACTCTTACGATAAAGTTAGAATGTAAGATAAATTCATCCATATAAAATGTATAACAACAAAAAATTTAATCTGGATCATTACCTGATAGGGCAAATTCGCTACACACACATCAAAGAATGGCAGTTCAGTCTTCAAAACATCACCGACCAAAATCTGTAGCTTCGTCTGCATCGGTCTGTAAAAGTTATGCAAGGTACAAGACATTTAGCAACAAGAAAAGCCATTCAATAATACACTTCCCGCCCATAAAAAAAAGTCAAGATTTTGTTGGACCAGATTGTGCTTTGATTACGGCCATGACATCGTTTCAATAAGTGTGATGTCATTCATTATGTGATGTCAAAATTTATGCTGGCAACAGAGTCGCATTCATTTCTCAAGATCTTATATTGATGATGGGTGAGTCAGATCGCTGTGTAAACTCTTCTCCAGCACATCCCAAAGATTTTCAAAGGGGTTAGGGTCTGGACTCTGTGGTGGACAATCCATGTGTGAAAGTGATGTCTCATGCTCCCTGAACCACTCTTTCACATTTGAGTCTGATGAATCCTGGCATTGTCATCAGGAAAGAAAAAAAAAAAAAAACCTGGTCATTTACTACATTCAGGTCGTCAGCTGACCTCATTAATGCTCTTACATTCACTATTAGGCCAGTAGTGGTTCAAGCCCTTTAGCAATGCTCTTAACCCTAACTGCTCCAGGGGCGATGTATCCTGGCTGACCCTGCGCTCTTACCTCAGCTTCCTACCTGAGATATGTGGGAAAAATTTTTTTTTCACTGTGCTATAAGGTACGTGTGACAAATAATTAAATCTTATTATTATCATATTAAACAAAGTTGTGAGTTTACTGTTTTTTTTATTTTTAAGCGTTTAAGTGATTTCCCATTACACTCACTCAGGATGTTTTTTTCGACCACAATAATTCCCTGAAGATGATGGTTCACCATTTTCCTTCCAGGTTTTATGAATGCATTCAATTTTAGTAGTTTCAGCAATATCCTTAGTTGTTTTCTTTGCTTCATTGCTTCCAAAACAGAGTGACATCTTTGCCACGCCCACAGGATATGTCTTCTGACGTGGTGGTTTAATAAGTGAGAAGCTACTCACTGTATCAGTTATGGTTAAATAACTTGTTGCCAGCTGATAAAAATATTAATCAGCGCAGTAGTCATCCAATGGAAAGCTTTAAACGTTTTGCTTAGTTAAATCCAGGTGGTAACATTTTTTCTGGCTGATCAGTGAATTAAAATACTGCTCAATCACTCACGTGCACTGCACTCGTTTCTGAAGTTCAGCTACAAGCCTGGTGTCCAGCTCACAAGCTACTACCTTTAAATGACAGAAAGTACAGGGTGGGATTGATGTTCTTGTCCAAAATCGAGACAAAAAAAATGCTTTTAAAGCATAGCTACTTTTTTAGCCTTTTCCAGAAGCTTTACTGTCATGTTTCCAGTTCCAGGTCCGACCTCCAGTACCACATCTGTCGGTCTCAAGGCTGCCTGGTGGATGATACACAAACAATAAACAATCATTAATTTATTCCCCGTTTTCAATGAGGATCTAATTCTGGTATAACTTTATAAATGTACAATAAATTAAGACAATGTATTTCAATAACAGTTTACCTTAATGTCTTTTATTCCTTTTACATCAAAGGAATTTTTTAACAAGTTCCATGTAAACAATGCAAATCTTCAGTTACTGTCAATGTGTTATACTTTCTTTGCAGGTGTAACATTGTGTTGAGAAGTGAGGTTAGTAAGAACTGGTACTGTGTTCTGAGATGCCAATATACACTACCAGTCAAAAGTTTGGACCCCCCACCCACCCACTCTTCTAATTCCATAGTCTTTCTATCTGCTTTTTATTTCCGGGACGGTCTTCAAGAGAACCAGGTTCATCATGGTGCTCGATGGGTTTTGCAAATGCACTTGACAATACTGTTCTAGCAAGAGCTGTTCCAGAACAGCTAACTTTCATGTCTTACCTGACTGTAATTACCTACTTCCTTAAGTGATATTTCACAGTACACCATAGAAAGTATTCATGTCTAATTGTGTTTTGTTTATCCAGTAAATGGATATACTATTATTAGGTGGTAGTGGGACATGGTGTGTTATAATGCTGAAAGTGAGAATAAATATAATGGATGTAGGAATTAACTTTGTAACAATCAGTTATTCGTCTTGAAACAGTGTCATGGGTGTGGGGGGGGTGTGCTTGTAGACCATCACAGGAGACTTTTGGCACGAGGAGGGGTACACCTTGGACGGGGTGCCAGTCTGTCAAAGGGAGAACCACACAAACCATAGGCAATTTGCGAATGCCAATTAACCTAATCTGCATATCTTTGGACTGTGAGAGGAAACTGGAGTACTCGCCAAGCGAGGCGACAGTGATAACCTCCCCTTGCTTGTGGAGGTGCAAGGCGACAGTGATAACCACCTTGATGTGTAACAATGTTTAGCAATTATTCCATTTATTATCTCTTGGGTTCTTGGTTAAGTCTACAGGGAGGCACGCTGGCGTAGTGGTTAGCACTGACACTTTGCAGCTCTGGTGTCCAGGGTTCCATTCCTGCCTCTGTCTTTGCGAGTGTGTCTGTAGTTTGCATCTTCTCCCCGTGCTTGGCGGGTTTCCTCTGAGTACTCAGGTTTCCTCCAACAGTCCAAAAACATGCAGATTAAGTTAAGTGAGGTTCCCAAATTACTCATAGCGTGTGTGACGTCTGTAATAAATTGGCATCCTGTTCAGGTGTACTCTGTCTCAGCCATTTGTATCTACAGACCTAGTGAGCCATAATGCTTCAATCACAAACTGTGGCCTAAAGTGTCGAAGAGATGAAAACCAGACAGGCATTACCTTCTCAATAATGCCATTAACCACTAAGGGGTTCTTCAGGATGTGCTGTCCAATCCCAGTGTTGAACATGATCCCTGAAACACAAACACTAAACATGACCTGTATGTATCTCATCATGATCAAACAGCTGACTGGCAATACACACACCAGCAATAATAATACGACTCGGATCTCACGCACTGACCTTGACTTTTCACCTCTTGGTGCTGTCTGGTTTTCTTTTCCGCTTTAACTTTAGGCATTGTGACCACGCTGTCGATTAAATCCAGAGACTTTGTAGCGATCTGAGTAAAACTTGGTATCCCAAAAACACGAGCTCACACACGTGTGTATAAAACCGGAAGTACGTCACGGTTTCTTCACGGCTGTAAAAGAAAAATGGCTGTTTTGTCGATTTACTGCCACCTCCTGGCGACGGCGAAACTGATATACCGGAAGCGGAAGTGACGTCGGGCTGTTGTCGTCCGGGTGATTTTTCGCGGCAATCCTGACTTGTCATTTATTTTATACCGTTGGAGTAAAACGTGACGTATTAAGACATTACGTGTGATTTTAACACACTAGTTAGGTAAATAACAACAAAATTGTTGGTAAGTTATTTAAAAACTAAAAAAAAGAGAACTTCCTGGTGTAATACTCAGCACTTTTTTTAGATTAGCGCGCGCTGCTTGTGTGGTACAGTAGCTAGATATCGAGCTCACTCATATAGTGTCAACATGAGGCGTTGCGTTACAAAGTGTGTGTTTTTTATGCTAGTATGTGTGAACTAATAAGTTTTAATACAATTTCCCAGATTAAATTTAACCCGAGTGTGAGTAATAAACGCGCTGAATTGGCCCTGAAGCCGGTCAGGATGGCGGCGGTGACCGCGGAGAACTTGAAGCTGGAGCTCGAGACGTTTGATATCGCGTGTGAGGAGGACTCGGTGCTGGATAAAAGTGCGGGAACACAGAGACTGAATGCACACATACCTAAGGATTAAGGTTACACTCATGTTTACTCCCTGTATCATTTCCATCTCTATGTCTCTCTTTCTCTCAGTGCTGGAGCAGTGTATGTGTCACAGAATGAAGGGGCAGGACATTGTGTATGAGTGGGTCGCTTTCAGCACCACTAAAGGGCAGTTGACGCTCAGTCTCAACAACCTGGAGACCTTCGAGCATGAAGTGAGTGTTTTAGTCTCCTCACACATCCTCAACCAACTCTATACATTGCTCCTATCCACCTGTTCCAAGCAATTCTGTTTGAAAAGAGTGCTTTGGGTTTTTCCCTGTTTAACTCTTCGAGGTAAGATCTTCAATTTCATCTCATCACCCTCTTTCTGACCTCCTCAAGAGTCAGATCTTAGCTTACTATTGACAACATGCTGTAAACCAACATGTTGTAATTCACCAACATCTAAACACACTCAATAAACCTGTTGATCAACAGATTAGATAAATCAGCTGTGTTTGAGCAGAAGAATCACCAAAATAAACTGGAGTAAAACATATGGAAAGGTTAAGTCTGGTTATGGGGAAAAAAGGTTTTTTTTTCTCCCCATGAAGGGATAAAGGCCCTGTCTTGTTTAAAATAAACTCCATTCATTCAATTTATTCATAATTTCTTTTGTAGGTCTTAAACAAAAGGCAGAAGACCAAAAGCGCATCAAAGAACAAGTTAAACACTACCAGAGATGTTCACTCCATCCAGGAACTGTATCCTCTTTATTTTGAGAATGTTTCCCCTCTCTGATAACATCATGAGACTTTAGGGTAAATTGTATGAAACAGAATTCCATTATCCCAGCTTATAAATGCTTCAGTGCTGTCAAAAGTCTGTCAAAAAATATGAATGCAAAGTAGTAAAATCAGATAGTCACTGGTAATCAGGCATGAGATCCAAATCTCAATAGTAACACATTTACATAGAAATTAGATAGCCTAATACATAGCAGGTATGTATTATGGCTTTCAGCATCGACATTGCCATGTGGCATACTGGATATCAATCATATATTTAAAATGCTAATGCTGTAAAGGCATACACACACACACACACACACACACACACACACACACACACACACACACACACACACACACACACAGTGTAATATAGATTCCCCATAAGTGGATCACTTGTAGCTGCCAGACAACAGGCACTTGTTCATTTAAAAATAAGCTTCCTTATTTAAGGGGACAAAGCAATATTCATTATTAATATCATAACATATTACGTCCTTGATTTGCCTGAATTGACCATAATTAAGGTGAGTCAAATGGTGTAAACAGCAGCAAAAGGTCTTTTTCAGGGTTTCTATTATACTTTTTTATTTATTTATTATATTTATTTTCTATGAGGATTTCTACAAAATCACCCCAATTCTTTTCATTATTTATTTTTCGGACAATTCACAATGATCATTCCTATATTTCTATATATCACAGAAAAAAATATATTGTAATGTTTTTTTTATATATTGTGAGTATGTTTTTTATATAGTGAGTATGTGTGTACACAGCAAAACTGTGTGGTCGGCTGTGTGCACTGTTTAAAGGCTTTACAATCCCTCATTTCTTAACCGCATCTGATCAGAATCAAAGCAGAAGAGGAAGAAGAGAATTTACTGGATTCCTACTCAACACCAGGGAAGGTGGGAAAATGGGACATGTTTGAAAAAAATTATTTAGCTTTAAAATGGTCCTTTAGTTGTTAATGTATATCATGTTTGTGTTAGGGTTCTCAGAAGCGAGCTCTTACAACTCCTGAACATCCTAAGTCCAAACGCAGTGCTGCTCGTCTGCCCAGTCCAGGTTTGGCATTCTCTCCTGCCAGCTTCTCGCCATGGTAAATAACACATGTTCACACACACCGTTCACCATATTGTTTACTCCTGGCACTGAATATGCATTTTTTTTATTTTAATTTAAGTAGGTTTAGCTTCATACAAAACTTTTCATATGTCTCAGTTATCATTTAGATTCGCTAGTGTGTATGTCTGCACAGAATTGTCAAACTGTAACGTTAAAAAAGATCTCATTAGTCAGAATAGCAGTATTTCATTAAAAAAACACAAATTCAGCTGTATAAGCTTTGTTTAATTTGCATGCACAGTGCAACTCCTTCTCAGAAGTACAGCATGCGAAGTGCACGCGGCGAGGTAGTGGCCACATTCGGTAGTGGTCAGGGTCTTCAATGGACAGGAAAGGGTGAGACTGCGGTGCAGGTGGAGCTCCTTGAGGGCCAGGAAGACTCGCTCACCAGCTCCTACAAATACATGTTTCAGAGGCTCAGAGATGTACGCAGTGGTATGTCCACTACATCACGCTGTTATATCCAGAATGGTCGAGTAATGTTAATGTCATTTTTTAAGTTAATAAGCACGGTTTATCAAGCTGCATTTTTTAATGTAAACATTTTGAATTTAGTCTGTACATCATGATAATTCATACAGTATATCTAAAGGTATGCTGAGTAATAATTGCATCTTCTTCCTTTGCTGTGGTGTGTTCAGTTTTGACTGAGAAGATTGACCTGCTGGGGGAGGAGCTCCGGTCGCACTTCAATATAGAGGAGTTTTCTCCAGTCTCGCTTCCTGCCCAGGTAAGTCAAGCTCTCGCTTCCTGATCTAATCACTAACTTTGACTTATCATTTGGACAGAATCATTGTTTGACTCGGTGCTGTCTCTCTCTTTCAGGACACCATATCTGTGTTGGGTCAAGTGTGCTGTGACAGTAATGGAAAGCTGAACGCTCAGTCTGTGTTGTTGGAGGCGAGTCAGGAACACGGGGCCAGGCAGGTGCCTGTAGATGTGTCCGAGCTCAAAGACTACTCGCTATTTCCTGGACAGGTGAGCCGAAATGTTCTCACAGGGACGGACCACGTTTACATTACTGGCTTGCTTGGATTAGATTGGATATATAAATGGAATGTTAATCATCACCCATGTCTCTTGATCTTGCATGTTAACTAAACACTGATCTCTTGTTTTTAGGTTGTCGTTATGGAAGGTATGAACACTTCCGGTTCAAGGTTTGTTGCTTCCAAACTGTATGAGGTATGTGCCAACATGAGCATTTTAGTTTCGTTTTGTACAATGAATACCTTTTTGTCTCGGTTATCTTTTAATTTTGTCTTAAAATATGTCTTCTCCAGGGTGTCCCTTTGCCATTTTACTCCAGTCCAGAGCTGAAGCAGGAAATGAATGATGGTAACAAATCAGCTGTTTTAACATTTGAGTTTTAATTTAAAGCAATTGGCTGCATGAGATAACTTTAACTTGTGTCTATGTACATGTGCAGGCTTGACATCTGTGATGGTGTTGGTAGCATGTGGGCCGTACACCCCTTCTGACAGCTTGGCCTACGACCCTCTGATCGACCTGATCAACATCATTAATAAAGATCGACCTGATGTCTGCATTCTGGTGAGAATGACAAGCTTACGCAGGAATTGTTCATTTTCATGTTCAATTGCTGACTTTACAAAAATTAAGTTGCCATTTTGTCTGTATTACGTTTTTCGCCTGACCTGACATGACATGTCTAATGTTGTTGATTCATGTCTAACACAGCTTGGACCGTTTGTTGATTCCAAACATGAGCAGATTGAGGTAGTTCACTTTTTTCCCCTTTTTTCCGTCCTTTTTGTATACAATATTTTAAACATCACAACAACAAACTGACTGATTTGTTCACTGCTTACAGAAAGGTCAGGTAACAGAAACCTTTGAATCCATCTTCTCCAAATGTATAGAGAGCATCGTGGATGGAACCAGAGGGTGAGTATTACTGAAACCAGTTCATGGTGATTTTGCTGTATCTGGTCATACTTTCACTGCTTTAAAACCCTCTCGTCCTCCCCACTTTCAGGACTGGTTGTAAGTTGGTGTTTGTTCCATCTCAGCGGGATGTACATCACCATTACATTTATCCCCAACCACCTTTCACCCTCCCAGACCTGAAGAAAGATGATGTTCAGGTGAGCGACCACATTGTATTTATATTAAACTGAACCATAACCTGACATGTAGTTATAATAAACCCTTTTACTAAAAGCTTGCAATTTCTGATTCTGCACCCTAGCGGGTGACTTTAGCCTCTGACCCCTGCACACTCCTGATTGGTGGTGTGACATTTGGCATGACCTCTACAGACATTCTGTTTTACATGGGAGCTGAGGAAATCAGCTGGTAAGATAAGAAATGATTTGGGGTGACTATGAACCATGTTATAATAATGATTAAGGATGGGAATCATCATGATACATGATACAATTATCACACAAAAGAATTGCAATATATACAGTGTATTTGCCCTAATAATTGGTTGTGCCACCCTTGGCAGCAACAACTGCAGTCAAGTGTTTTTCAAATCTCTGTGGAGAAATTTTGGTCCGCTCTTTTTTTTTTCTTACACAGCACAGTAACTGAATTGATTTGTTTTTTCTCCCCCCATTTCTGCTCATTTTTAACTATACCGTCATGAAAAGACCTGATTCAGAAGCATTAATACTTGCTTTTTGTCGCAGTGCCACAGGCTCGGACCGATTCTCAAGGATCATGAAGCACATGCTGACCCAGAGGAGGTGGGTGACAAATACTGATGCCACAGTTTCGGTCCTCGTATCATGTATCATGTTCTATAAAATGTTTTCTTCCATTGCAGCTATTACCCACTGTACCCCCCTGCTGAGGAGGTTAATATGGACTATGAAAGGTTTCAGCAGTACGCCCAGCTGCCCCTCACTCCCGACATTCTCATCGTCCCTTCTGAGCTGCGATACTTCATTAAGGTAATGATGAACCCCTGGCTTTAGTGGTGTACAACAATTAACATATATTATTAACATATATTTATTTAAGATTGTAAACTCTTGTCGTTCAGGATGTGATTGGGTGCGTGTGCATCAATCCTGCACGTCTGACCAAAGGGCAGGTGGGAGGTACTTATGGACGGTTACTGATTCAACAAAACCCAGTGCAAGAGGAGGGAAAAAGAGTCAGCCCCTGCATAGCAGCCCAGGTGGTGAAAATATAACTGGGAGAGTTTTCCTTGTGCACCAGTCGATTGTCATTTGTATGTACAATTTCATTTTATATTTGTATTCCATTTTCGCAGTGAGGATGAAAAGAAATAAAATGTATAGTAATGGAATTATGCGTTTGTCCTTATTTTGTACTTGGATTACTGTTTGTTCTACACAGTAAACTGTTTGTTCTTTGTAGTCTAATCTGCTACAAAGTGAAGCATCTCACCCAATGCATAGCGCCACCACATACTAAAAATTTACCATTACCCTCAACAGGACAAAGGACCTAGTGAAGATGAATGAAATATTTTAAAACACTGAAATAACACAGAGTGCTAAGATATGTGGTAAGATAAATCCAAGCATTTATTAAAGGGAAATTTTCCACAAAAAAGTATCACACCAGTATTTACAAACATATACATAAATTTTCTTTTTGTCTTGTGTGTTTTTTTTTTTAATAGAAAAGGTAAAAGTACACATCAAAGAGTATGCAGTATGTTATGGCATATTTTCTCTATGAAACAACTCCTCCTCAGTTAGGCATGCTCTCCAATCCCATTGCAATGTCTCTCAGTTTAGGATCATCAATCCAGTTTACCCTGCTCCCAAGGATGATTCCCTGGTGAAAAAAAAAAAGTATTTAATAAAAAAATAAGTACTGGGGAAAACTAATAGAGAAACCATAGTGTTAAAGTGACAATATTTATTTTGTTATGGATGTAATCTGGCTGTAGAACAAAGAGTACCAAAACTAACACATACTCGAAGCACATTTTGCGAAATGGTAGCAATCTTTTTGTACTTCTGCAGGATTTCTTCAGCTCTTTCCATAGCCCTCTTCTGTGCCTCACCCTGATTCTCCTTCATCTGTTTCAGCTCATTAATCTCCTGCATCTTGTTTTTTATGAGATCTTTCAGCTCTGAAAATATACAATACACACCAAGCATAGTCTAGGATTAAAATTGTATTTAAACAAAAGAATATAAAATGTACAGCAGATGTGCATGCAGAAATGTATAAAGTACCAAGTCTCTCCTTTTGAACTTCTGTGATTTGGTCCTGAAGTTCTCGAGTTTCCTACATCATGTGACACAAATAAAATCATATCTTAAAGTAAGATCATTTCTTCCTCAGTAATGTGAAATAATTTCTAGAATGATGAAATCTTTCTAAAAAAGCAGAGAAATTGTCACAGTACTATTTCAAAAATATATTTACAAAATTAAATAAAACAATACCTTTATAATCTTCATTGCCTTTTCAGAAAGGTCTGCATTTTCATCCACAAGTGCCTTCAGTGACCTATAAGACAATATCAAGACAAGGTTCATTATATAAAAATGGCAATCTTTTATAGCATTAGATATGGAAACAGCCACTATATTGTTAACTTATATTGTAGCATTTTTATCCATAATTTCTCTTACGCTGCCCCAGCGTCATCCTGTATCAGTTTCTCAATGATGACATTCCAGATCTGCATCCTAAAACACACAGTTTACCATGTTACATTTCAAACCTGATCTTAAATTCACATTGACCTCCAGAATCACCATGAAAGCATGCAGGGTTACCTGTTCAGAGCTAGTTTTTTGTTGAAATGTGACGTTCTGGCCTGTTCTATTTCTTTTTCATATTTGGACCTGTGGAGGATGATGATAAAGTATCAAGAGAATATGTATCATTTTAAAGCCATACAAAAAGATTCTTCATTTTCACCAACCAGGTAAAAATTAAGCCTTACAAATCTGCTTCAGCATCCAGTGTTTCTGAAGACTTCAGTTTGTCTGCTGATGAAACATATATAACATAAATAAAAACTTACATTAACAGATTTACATTAACAGAAATGTATGTGCCTGGTAGCTTACCCATATTGACCTTAATGTTCATGTCAAAGCACTGGTTGATCATTATATCCTTCATCCTGATGAAATACACACAATTACATAATTACAAATACAGCAGTGATTTGTTCTCAACATAAAGCTATTATATAGTCCTAAATATCATATCATCTCACCTTAATAAATGCATGGGTGAAATGGATGAAGGGAGATGATCATTCATTGCAACAGGATCAGCGTCTTCTTCAGAATTCATCTAAAACAACAGCAAAAATATTATCTTATATACAGTGTATGGTAAAAAAAAATGGCACACTGTAAAACTATATGAATAACTGCAGTAATTATCCAGTGAAGGCTCTCAGCTATTTGCTTAGTTAAATTCAGACCTGTGTATACATTATATGAGAGAGAGAGAGAGAGATACACACGCACACACATACATTCAGGACAATACTCTGAAATGAAGACATTAAGACATTAATAAAGTTTGGGATGTACAGGTTTAGTTCCAAGAGTGTTTCGAGGACTGATAATAAGCCAGACTCCCTTATAGTGGTGTTCGTGTCAAGCAAGCAGCTGCTTATAAAATCTCCATAACAGTAGAATCCTTCTGTGTAAATTATATAAAGTTAAACGTGACACGAAAGTTTGCATTCATCAAAAATTTAATCATTGTAAACTATAGGAAAGTCTTTTTACAGCGAAATATACACAAAAACATCACAGTAGAAAAAAAATCCCGTTTACCTTTCACACAAATCCGGTTTGTTTTGATCACCTCCTTGACTAGCGGTTAGCTGCTAACTAGCTTTTGCTAACAACAAGCAACCGAATCTCCCGCCACCCGGAAGTCCTGTGTCACGTGACTCTGTTAAAACCAGACCACGCCTTCTAAGCGACGCCTTCTGTATCCAAGCCTACGGTACAAGAGGCTGAATCTCAAATCTCAAGTATAGGCTGAATGCCAAATACCTTTGTATTTCCTGTATCAGTGTACTACATAGTGTACAGTAGCACCCTTTTATTTCCTTTCTAGTGCACTACATGTGTACTACAAGGTTATTTGGACTTCAGCCATAGTTTATCATTCTCCAGAACAGTGTTGTCAGTGCTGGATGGCATTTGTACAGGATTAATTTGTAGCTAGATATGCTTTGGTAAGGATTGAGCTTTGTTAACTCTGAATTATGTACATTATTTATATTTATAGCTTGTGATATTTGTTATTTATTAAAGTCAAGTGCTAACTAGCGTGATGTTGCAGCGAGGTTTGTGTACCTGGCACATGAAGTTATCTAATGCTGTAATAAATGTCCTACTGCATAAAAGTGCAACAATATGAAATGATTACTCTGAGCGGCAAATCAATTATTTATACAGTGAAATTAATGCCAGCGCCAGGATTGTATTCGGTATATTGGACATTCTAGTATAACAAATCAAATTATTAGAACAATATTTAACGAATTATTAACACACTCATGCTTTTGGCTGTGATATTTGTGTATATATTTCAAATACAAAACAATAAAGAATTTGTCCTCTAGCTAAATCTAGAAAATGTCAACAGCTGCCTCATTTAACCCGGAAGCACTTCCTGGAGGTCACTATGGGAAATAAAGTTAGCAGTGGCAAGATGGCCGCCGCCACTCGGGTCGTGCAGGTAAATAATGTTGAATAACAGTTGTATTTTTAGTCTTGTAGAGAAAAGATTTCTCTCATTTTAGTCTACAGTTTGTGTTTTATAAGGAGACGCGTTTTAGCTTGTTCACGTGACACTGAGACGCTTGTATCAATAATTAGTCCAATGTCCTTGTCAGAACACCGAGCTGTGGTCAAGCTCCATAGAGAAGTTTAATTTCTATATATCTACATTCTACAGTATTAATAATAAATACAGCTGCAGAGGGTGGTTCTGGCTTTGTTTTTTTTTCTGTAAACACTATTAAGTATCGCTTTGCTGTTGTTATAAAGGAATAAAATGAAAAAATACTTCTTGAACTTCTCCACATTTGTCATGTTACAACCACAAACATAAATGTATTTTATTAGGATTTTATGTGATAGACTAATATAAAGTGGCAGTTGTGAAATGGAAGGAAAAAATATATTTTTTTACAAATAAAACTCTGTAAAGGATGACATGAATTTGTATTCAGAAGTCACCTAATTAGTAAATAGAGTCCACCTGTGTGTAATTTAATTACAGTAATACACCTGTTCTGTGAAGCCCTCAGAGGTTTGTTAGAGAACATGAGTTAACAGCATCATGAAGCCCAAGGAACACACCAGACTGGTCATGGGTGAAGGTTAGGTTATTCAAAAAAATATTCCAAGCTTCGAACATCTCACGGAGCACTGCTCGATCCATTATCTGATAATGGAAAGATTATGGCACAACTGCAAACCTACCAAGACATGGCCATCCACCTAAACTGATAGGCGAGCAATGACAAGGAGAGCATTAATCAGAGAAGCAGCCAAGAGGCCTAAGGTAACTCCTGGAGATTCTGCAGAGATCTGCAGCTCAGGTGGGAGAATCTTTCCACAGTACAACTATTATTCATACATTCCACAAATCTGACCTTTATGGAAGAGTAGCAAGGAGAAAGCCATTGTTGGGAAAAAAACAAACAAAAAAACATAAGTCCCGTTTGCAGTTTGCGACAAGTCACGTGGAACTGCGAACATGAGTTGTTATGGCAGAATACAAATGCAGGCCACACTTTTCAGATTTTCATTTGTAAAAAATATTTTGAAAACCATTTATCATATTCCCTTCCACTTCACGGTTATGTGTCTATCACATAAAATCCCAATGAAATACATTTACGTTTGGGTTTGTAACGTGACAAAATGTGGAAAAGTTCAAGGGTTAGGAATACTTTTGCATGGCACTGTAAGTTATATCTGTCATTACACCTTGTGTCTAATGTCCCATCATCATTCCACTTTTCACAGGTTGTGCGACCCCATGCACCACTTATCAAATTTCCGAATCGCCAGGGCCTGGCCAAGCCAAACGGTGAGCATAGACAGTGCACTTCAGTCTGTCTTTCATCCATTAAATACACTGCAGTTAATACACATTGGTGGCTTAGTGGTAGGTTTCCTCGTCTGTCGTGCAAAGGAGCTGGGTTCACCTCCCAGCCAGTGCCCAAAACCCAGCTACTGGATGCAGCGGCAGTTCAAACCTCGAAGAAAAAGGGAGGGGTGTGTCAGGAAGGGCATAAAAGCTGGGCCAAGTTCTTGTGTGGATCGGATGGTCCGCTGTGGCGATCCCTCGATGGGAACAGGCAAAAGACAAACATCACATGACCCAAGTAAGGGTCATGTGATGTAAGAAAGGGTGTAAGAAAATCAAAATGCACAGTTTGATGTCTGAAGCCTCCTCTGTCTACTCAGACTAGCAGGACCTTTAGCAGTTGTTTTTTAGTATCTTTCAAAAGTGATTACTACTCTAAAGTATTATCCCTTAAGAGCATATAAAAGTGGTTGCTGAAATGGGTGTAGAGTAGATGTGCAGTAGAGTAGAGTATAGTCCTCTAACAGTATCTCAACATGCAGGCTTCATTGTCTAACTGGCCACGACAATGAGTACACCCTAAGTGGACATGTGTCCAAAATGTTCATATTTTGTGTGAGCACCATTGTTGCCTAGCACAGTGTTAATCCTCGTTGGTCTGGAATTCACCAGATGCACATGTTGTTGCTGGGATCCTCTTCCATTCCTCCATAATGATATCATGGAGCTGCTGAACATTAGACACACAGAGCTTCGCCACCTTCCGTTTAAGGACACCCACAGGTGCTCAATAGGGTTCAGGTCTTTAGACATACTTGGCCACTGACAAACACATGAACATGATAAATCAGACCTGTGACTTTGCATGGTTAAAGATGTACAGATGTTATTACTTGGGGTGTACTCACTTTTGTTGCCAGCCATTTTGAAAATAATGGCTGTATTATTGAGTTATTTTCTGAGGACAGTAAATCTATACTGTTATAGAAGCTGTACATTAACTACTCTAAAATATACTCAAGTTTTATTTCTATAGTATTATAGTTTGAGAAGATATACTAAAATCCTTGCTGAAATTAGAGGGGTGTGTTAATTTTTGTGAGCGGGTGTATATCTTCCCGGGTTTTTCAAAGAAGAGCGTGTTCACAGTGACAACTTGTTTCTCTGCAAAACACGTGCGACCATCAGTACCCCCTTCTTATTCTTCTTATTTAATTATTTGTGTCACAATCCTCCTTCTTATTCTTTTCTTTGTTTAACGGTAGTTGGAATCCAGTGGTTTACATTTCCTGCCAAGCTTATTTTCCAGTCCAGCCTTCCTTAAAAAAAATTGCTTATTGCTTCCTACTTTGATCTTGTTTTGTCTTGTTCATTCTCTCAAACTCTGTCTGCTTTTGTCCGGCACTTGCATACACTCTATCTTATTGACGTGTTTCCTCTTGGAATCGCTCTGTGCCTTAGTTGGAGTTCTGTATGTTGCATCACTGCCACATATAGAGCTCACTCTCCCTCAGCTCCCTTGTCCTTTAAAGCTGACTTTCCTGTCCCAAAAAAAATAAAATCTCAAAAAGGACAGTGAGATCTATAGGTGGTGGCGATTCAACTTACAGAACTCCAACTACAGGTGCAGAGCGCTCATTGTTGTTAGTCTTGCGGCTGCTCCCATCAAGAGGTCGCCACAGCGGACTATCCAGTCTGCACACAACTTGCCACAGGTTTTATGCCGGATGCCCTACGTTCCCTCCATTTTATTCAGGCTTGGGACAGGCACTGCTTTGGCATCTGTTGCATTTACTGCCTCGCAGTACACAGCGCTTGTGGTAGCATAATGAACAGGTAACGGAGTGGTAGCATCTGCTAATAGTTAAATAATTGATCGCGAATGGCATTGTTCTCCCAGACAGATTTTTAAAAAGGGGTGGACAAATAGCCAAGTTACTCTATGTGTGGGAAAACATTGCAGTTCTAATATCAAATCGGATTATTTATAAAATCGGGAAACTCACAGAATCAAAATACTAATCGAATTAGCACCTAGGTATCGTGATATCATATCGGGAACCCAGTTGCTGGTGATTCCCATCCCTACATTACATACCTACAAACACAACTTAAATTATTCCATCTCGATTCTGACTGGTCAGAACATGTTGGCTCACTTTTACTCAGCTGTATTTTTTAGAAAAAAATAGTAGTGTCAGGCTGCATTGCCACCCTTGTTGCTGATTAGTGTCCTATAGCAGCATGCCCCAGAGTGTTTTTTGTTCCTTACAATTAGAGCTCTCTAAAACCAGTTGCTCAACCCAGTTTTACTAGGTACTACTTTACCTATTTTTTGCATCAAGTACCTTGGATGCAAGTTGACATTTTTAATAGTTGCACAATGTGGTTTAGAATAAGTCCTTTAAATTAAAGTGGCCAATAATTTAGTCTACTAACTATATTGTATCTAACTATAACATCACTGATGGTAGACTTTACCATCTACTGTGTAGACACTAGTGTACCTTTATTTTTTAAATAAACAGCATAACAACATACTACTCACCTTCACAAAAACATTAAAGTTTTTGTTGTTTACATATTTTAAATTCCTTTATAGTACAAGAAGCACTTAAGCTGATCATAAGCACCACCCAGCACACACCTGCACCTGCATCTGCCCCAGTAGCAGCACAGCCAGCTACACCACCTGCACGACCTGCAGGACACATCAGTCGACTCCCTGGCACACCAGACAGCATCGCCGTCGTTAAAGAGCTGCCACAGAGATACCGGCGACGGCCCCTGGCACTTGAAGAAATTGACTATATTCAGGTTAGTGCTGAGGCTTAGCCATGGTGTGTGCTTTCAAAGTCCCTCAATTTGTACAGGCTCAAAAGTAATTGTGAACATACTGTAATTGTAAACAGAAAGATTACTTTTATTTCTTGCTCTCGGTCGCTCTCCGAAGTCTAAAACCCATTGGCATCACCGAGCGTTTCATTTCCTCTCTGCTCCCACCCATTTGGTGGCAACAACTGAATTCAAGCATTTGCGATAACTGGAATGAGTCGCATCACTGTGGAGGAATTTTGGCCCACTCTTCTTTGCAGAATTGTTTTAATTCAGCCACATTGTAGGGTTTTTATGAAAATGCCTTTTTTTCACTGTGTTAGCTAGAAAAAAAATAGAAAAATTGCAATAGTAAATTTTAGGAGTAGTCTAACCGTTTTTATTAATTTTTTGCTGACGTTAATACTAGAGTTCAATATGAATAGTAAACCTACACGTAACATTAGCTAGTTGGTGGGTCGGAGCATATTAATAATTCAGTTGTAGGATATTGCATCTGTTAAATGGTTTAATTGGAATTAGGCAGGACAACAGGATGACATTCACGTGCGTCCATATTGAGCACGCAAGGTTCAACCTGCACTGAATTTCAGAACAGGAGAAGCAAAGATGGCGAGAGTGAGAGTCAGAAATTGACTAATTGAAAGAAAAAAAATAAAAACAATCGACAGATTAGTCGACTACCAAAATAATTGTTAATTGCGGTCTTACTGTGAAAATTTAAGGACTTTGGGAGGCGAGGGATTGCCGTATTTTTGTTAAACTTTATTCTTTATACTTTATTTGTTTATTCTTTAATTAATGAGCCATCAAGTCCAAATACATATGGTCCTGACTGAAGCTAGTAAAATAAGCAATTGCACTGAAATAATTCAAGACTAATTATCTATTCTTGCCTTCTCAACCATGATAATGTGTTAATGCCCAAGAGTGCCTGCAGTTTGAAAAAATTAATTGGATTTAGTCTTTAGTCTCCCTTAAAAAACTATTTTAAGAAATTATGTAATTTGTGGTTTGCCTTGCTGTCTCATAATCCTGAAGAAGACAAGCTAAGATAAAACAGTTTGAGTTATTAATGACAGTATGACCTTTAGATATCCTAATATTGCTGCATTTTCTCCATCATTAACAATAGTGTTCTGTTTGCAGCGAGGCGGGCCGGAGTGACGGATCATTGTCCAATCCTGCCGGCGCTGATAACTGCGGAGAAGGTTTTATATCGTTGGCTCGTATTCTCCCTATCAAGAGGGATTCACTCTTCTAGAGTTAGTGTTGTAATGTACATAGGGATGATTTTGAAATATAGTTATTCAATACTAAAGATAATTTTCCTCATCACTTCACCCGCAGTCTTGTGTTTGCAGCCTGGTTTTTTATGATGACAGCAAGTTACTACTTTCTAGCCTCACTGTATTAAACCAACATTACAGTTTGTTATTATTGCTATTAGAGTTGGATCATTTCACTACTTAACATTTAAGCCAGTCTGCTCAGTTGTACACTTCCTTCTTCAATTAAACATCACAGTATGTTCAGTGTGTTCGTCTGGCACAAGAAGTACAACGATCATTCTGCATACTGTGTGTAAATCTGCATTATTAAATGCGTATTATATCAATCAGTTTGCTTTCTGTTTTACTTCAGTGACCACCATTTCAGTGTGTGCAGTCAATCTGCGTTCTCTGAAAGATTTATTTTGATTATGATTATTTTATACACGTTAATCATTCTCATTTTGGTTAAAGGTTTGCCCACATGACCCACAATGCAGTTCAGGATGATACTGATGTCAGTGGAAATTGTAATTGTATGGTCATTAAGGTCATCCGTTAAGGTTGTCGGCTGACTTAATTTTATTGTCACATAATGTTGCTGAGCCTAGACCTGAGCAACTGAAGTAACCTCAGATCATAAGACTGCCTCAAAAGGGTTGTGGAGTCTCCACTATGCTTTATGTACCTCTTTTTTCAATTACTCACTAACAAATGGTATTGGGAATAACTGTTTAGTCCCAATACTAAACAATCTCTTTCTGACACATTTCTTCCACAAAGTTGGCAGTTCAACATTACATTCCCAGGTTTTAATAATGCGTTGGACAGTTCTTAGTCCAATGCTGGTCATTTAAAATCGCTTGAGTTGTTGTAATTGCTCAATGCTTAAGACAAATAATATGACCCCTCTAAGGTGGTGTCCTATTTATTTTTTTGGCCAAGCAGTGTATGTACTTGCTAATTGGTTACCAGTGTTGGTTTCCATTATAATACACACCCATGCTGACAGTTTTAACCGAACCAAACACTTGAAACTCTCTCACAACTGTTTCCAGAGGTTTATTTCTGGATGTTTTACATCAAGTAATAAAGTACAACAGAAAAATACAAAATAATGCCTAAACAAATGCAAAAACAAAAAGCAATATAATTGTATTTACATGTTATAAACAATAGGTTGGAATAATTCAGTTATTAAATGTTATGATTGTCTATATTTCTGGATAAACATTTATAGTTATATGTCGTTGTTATTCACAACTGTATTTTCCCTTTTTTAACATAAGTTTTTTTCCTAAGAATGGAGATCAGAGATCTGTCTGAGTTAAAAAAAAAATTTGAATGCGATAAATACAAACACAAAACTACTGAGAATATTTACCGAGGAATTTGGGAAGGGTGAATGTGTGTAACCTGGTACAAGTTGCACATGAAGATTTTTGATAATTTTATACAATATTTGAATATGAAAATCTGGTTGCCTCAGTGCACATCTGAAAGGGATGTAGCATCGCAATGCACGAGAGGAGACACTGCTGAAAGTGGATTAAAACAGAGATGTCAAATGAACCACTTTCACATGCAGCGAGTAGGAAAAACATCTCGCCTAACCTAGATCTTTAAAACTGTTTCATACAAAAAAAAAAAAAAAATTATTACATTCACACTCCAGCAGAAAATCTGGAGTTTGTGCACCGAGAGAGCTTGCATTTGAGGCAGCAGGGAAGTTTTTCACAAAGGATCTCGAAGTAAAATGTAGAAAACCAAAGCTGCATCTCTTCAATAGGAATGTCCGTCCCTCGAGTTATCTAGTGAAAAATCCCAAATGTCTGCAAGACTATTCCTCCTCCAGCACGACTCCTGGACGTCCACACACACACATATGCAGCAGCAGCAGCAGTACAGTTGAACCCTCAGCGCTGTGATCCTGTACTCTTTAGGTGCAGTTTTTTTTTTTCACATTGACTGATAGCAGCTTATTTGATGAGAGTGCACTTCCACACCCATATGAGCCGAGGCGACACGTCTTACACTTGTAGTAGGGCGCCCCGAAAGAAATCACTAAAGAGAATGTGCCACGCCGATCTCTGTACATCTCCCACTTGAAAAATCTTAGTGGTAATTTGCAAAACAGCCACAGCTGGTCTGTATGACCGGCATGTTTCTTACTGCAAAATAACTTGATGTATAAAAAAACAAAACAAAACAAAAAAAAACACAAAAAAGCATAATGTCTTTAGGCAATAATAGAAGAAATACGACAATTAAACAATCTGTACAAATCTACATGTTATGTTATTGCCGTAATAAGAACTTTTTTTTAAATATATATGTACAAACAGTGATCAGCCATCACATTAATACCACCTAGGTTTTTTTTGGGCTCTGGCCCCTCAGGGAGCAACTTCAGAGGCCCTCTGAGGATGTGCCGTAGTGTCTGGCACCAAAGTTGTGGTGCAGAGTCAACAACCTTAAACTTTTTGCCTGCTAGGCCCCGTACGTGGCAGGCTGTGATTCTCTGGGTATTCTGATACCTTTCTACCTTGAGATTGGGCTTAGTGTACTGGCCTTTGGGCCTAACTAATAATCAGTGTTTTTCAGTTCACTAGGTGGCAGTGTTAATGTCAGGGCTGATCGGTGTATGTATCCATGAATCTGTATATCTATATAGATATCTCAGCAACTGTTCCCTAAAACATGTTTTGCACTCCGAATGCACAGAACAAAAACAAATCTTTCATCTTGTTTCAGCTGCTCAGTGCATACAGTGTACAGAAATGGCTAAATATAATAAAGGATTTCTTGTTTTTTACAGTACTGCAAGTCTTAACAAATAGGGCAAAGCATCTAAATTCCATCAGTACATTAGGAGTCATGTCTGATAATGAATAGCTGAAATAAATCACAATAATTAGAAAAGCATCAACTAATATTAGGGCTACAAGAACCACATAAGTGACCCGTAATGGCAGACTGGCATTTGTTCTGTAGGAATCTGTAAGCGCTTTCTTTTTTTTCTTTTTTTTTTTTCTTTAAACTCGGCATCTTCCCGAAAACATAAGAAAAAAATATGTCACCAAAGTTAAGGGCTAAGTCTCATTTATACATTCTCATTTTATCGCACAACACCAAAGTCAAAATGACTCTCTTCCTAATTCCTCTACCAAACCTCATAACACAAGCCAGCCTGAATAAATCAGCAGGGCTGGATCTGCTCATACATCATTCAACTCAAGTCCTAGTTATAAGGCGTACCTAATGATTCAGCTGCCCTTTTCTTGGTAGTCTTAGAGGAGGGAATAGTAATGGCACCCTCACTACTCATTCTTCCGTACCCTCTGCAAGAGGTTCACGTAAAAACCCTGATGATATGTGGAGTTGCACGTCAAAGTGTGACATTTTAAAGCTTAAATACACTTAAAACCAGCCAAGCTAGAACTATCACAGCTACCAACAAACTGGACAAAAACACAAAATCCTCGTCGTACAAAAAACACTGACGTCCAGCTGTAATCTTACGGTTCTCTAAAGATGCAGGAAACATGGCATGCATTCACAGAGAGTAAACATAAGTAAACTCTCAATGAGGGGAAAAAAGAAAGAAAGAAAAAAAAATGACGCCAAAATATTTCAGCTCGTAAGAAGTGCTCTTCATTGTAACAGATATGTGGTTTTGCTGTAAATCCCCAATATTAAGAGAAAAAGTTGCCTGATATACAAAACGCTACATTTGCCGAACCCTGGTGTCTCTCGGCTTGTGTAAACATCAGAAACAGTACCAATTTAGGAAAAAAATAAACAAAAAAACAACAACAAAAAAAAAAACTATTTACAAATAATAAAGGATACAAAACTAAAAGAAGTCAATGCAGGTTCTGGCAATTAGTTTTTCACGGGAATGTGAAACTGTAGGCTTCGGTTAGAGCAACCATCACAGCTCTCCACCTCCAGCATTTAACTGTTTAACTGTAAATCGACGCTGATATACGGTATTATCCAGAAAAATAAATGGCTATTTAAACTCTTGAGAAATCAAGATTTTGTAGCTCTGTACAATAAAGACATCACTGATGTCATATTACAAAAGAAGTATATTCATACATAATTAGAAAAGAAACTAAGGGTCAGTCCGATCTGTACAGGGTGGGAGGAGGTGTGCGTGTGTGTGTGTGTGTCAGTCAGACTGCAGTGCAGTGTGTTGGTGATGACGTGAGTGTGAGCTGATGAAAGTGTTTGCGTCTCCGCTCGCTATGCTGTTGAAGTCCGTGAGCGATACAGCCATCTTGGCGCCCGTGATGCGGTGTGTGTCTTTGATGAACGAGTCGGCGAGGCCCATCCGGAGGCGTTTGGACGGACGTTCACACTCCTTGCTGCTGCACACGCCGAGCTGGCTGAGCTCCGAGCGATACAGAGCCGAGTCGAGGACGCCGAGGCACCCGGCATCACCGCTTGCGCCGTAGCCCAGAGTAGCTTCATCATGAGTCAGCCCTCCACGGTGGAAATTCTCCAGAGGGGGAAAATAGGACGAGTCCAAACAGCTCACTTCAGCCTGACCGCACACGGACGCCACGCTGTTACTCAGAGCTGGACATGAAAGAGAAAAAGTAAAGTTACTAGAATTTGAGGTATTTTTCTTTGTGTAAATTAAAATAAAGACTATATACAGTACATGTGGATTAATTTGTTGGCAACTGTCCATTAAAGAAAGAAAAACCCACAATGGGTGAATGAACTAAATTGAAACTGACAAAAAAAAATTTATATAAAAAATAATAATTTAGATTATTGACCTGAACCACTTGTGTTTTATGCTTAAAATAATACATTTGTGTTTTTGTATTTATATATTTCATAGCAGCTCTGACAATTGTATTTGTATTACTGATGGACCACATGATCTAAATCTAATGCATTAAGTTGATAGATAGATAGACAGATGTACTATATTTCTATATGAACCTAATATGAGGACTGTTGGGTATTAATATTTTTCCAAACTTCCTTCTATTTCAAGGCATTAAATTATCCAATAAAGGTGCCAATAAAGAAACAGTGAGGAGAAATTACAGTTTACACAATAGTAGAGCACGAGTCTCTGAGAATGTTCTGGAAGAAATTCTAAAAAAGGAATAAAAGAATTCAGAAACTTGGAGTTATCAAACTGGGCCACATAACACTACTCAGTGATGATTACTTTCGCGTGAACGCGTACTTGGTCATTTTTGTTTATACACGTCGCACTTCAAAATCACCCCAAATGCCTTTCGATCACAAATTAGCGCACTGTGCAGTCGTGTTCTCACAAACACCACCTGAACACATGGACCAGGCGCTTTAATAATCTACCATGTATACGTACAAGTTTTTTTAAAGGGGTATTTAAAGATGCACTAGGATTATATCTTATCAGATTTGATTAGTGCAACGTTGTGAAGGGAGGACCATGTCTTTAGCACCTTTAGGCTGAGAGTGATGAGTAGATGATGAGTAAAATAAATTTGCGCAGAGCCGTTTTTAGTTTATTTCTACTCTGGCTTTTAGCCACAGCAGTGGCATTTCCCAGGCAACGACGATATGTTTTATCATCATTTACATAACCAGGAGTGGAAAAGACAGCAAAAATGTACCGTGTGCGAGTACTAGTAAAAGGTGCTAAATCATTACTAGAATCTCTCCTCATTGGGGAAGTTCATCCTGTTAGGCTTTGCATGCTCCAGGTCATCTAAAGGCACACAGTACTGTGAGAAGGCTGCTGTACTTTTCTAAGGAAAGTCATTTACCATACATGGTGACGCATTTATGCAACACAAGCACATTCATTTTCAATGTGTGGACTTTAACTACAGCCACTGCATACACCTGTGCATGTAATAAAAAAAATTATCTTGTGCAGAAACTTGTACGTGAACTTTGAACTTTGTTCCATGAATGCTTACAAATTTAACAGGCCAGGACCACAACAAATCAACACATTAAAAATTAATTCAAGTTTAGTCTGTTATTTGCAGCGCTACTGTGACTTTGTACTCATTTATTTTACATAAAGGTCATGGTGTCTGCAGCATGGTGAACAAGGCAAAGGTATTTCAGAAGCATCCCAGTGCATATGAAATCACACTGCTTTAGATTCAAACTGATTTTTGTTAACATTAATCAGTACAGGAGGCAATGATTTCTCTCTCTCTATCTTTTTCCCTAATCAGCTGGTAACCTGATAATTATAAAATAAACTTTAATGCTTGGAACGAATAAAGTCAATTCATTTAAAGTTCTTGAATCTCATATCTAAAAGTCACCCTATAACATCATCACAAACCAGAACACTTTGCTCGCGCTTTCCTAAGAGAGCGACACTCACCCGTGAGGTCACTGGCAGTGATCGTATTGAGAAGGCCAAGCTGCTGCTCAGCAGTCACCTCCATCCTGCCCCCAGCTCCACCTGAGCACACGGATGTAGAGCCGTCCACTGCCAGACCCTCTGCCTCGTCCACTAACCGGTCCATCAGGTCTCTGAGGAGAATACTCGGACTGTAAATGTTGTCGACTTCTTGAGAGACTTTAAAAATTATTTAAATGGATAATATGAGCTGTTTTTATGTGGTTGCTACGGATGGTGGCATGCCCCACTATTTTTTTCTCACTACTCTAGTTACCCTGAAAATATTCACGTTTCTGAGTCATGGTTTTGGCACACTTTGCAATCGTAATAATCTAGTAGCAGGTAGCAGTGTGTAAGTCTAGACAGTGTTTAAAAAAAAAGAAAAAAAAAAAAAAGAAAAGAAATTCAACAAACTTGAGTGCTTTAGGTTCAGATTCTCCTGACCCTCAGCATTAAAGGATAATAGTACTATACTAGGTACAACTATCTTTTTTATAAACATTTATTAAACAAAAAAAAAAAACAACCTTAAAGGCATGACCACTTTTCTGGTTGTTAAAAAACTTGCTGCATTTTTCAATAGGGCAGCATGGTTAAAAAAAAAAAGGAAAAAAAAAGATTATGATGTATTGAGATTTAAACTGCAATATGTAACTATTAAATGTTGAATTTATTATTCAAATGTGTGTACCTAGGCTAACAAAAAATAATGAATAAAATGGCCGTTTACCAATCTTTACTTAATCAGCATAAAAAAATTAACAAAATACTTAAACCATCTTAAATTATATTACTCTACATAAATTCCTGACTTTGAGTATGTTACCCGTAATACATTGTAGACTTTTGCAATTAGGTCCATATTGTGATTTTTTTTTTTTATATTTTAATGGAATTAATTGTGCAGCTCAACTTGATAACTTTCTGTAAACAATTTAACTACTTACGTCACACCAGGGTAAATGCTATACTTCTTTTTCCCAAACCGGTTCTGCTGAACAAAATAGTCAAAACGTTCAGACTTCTTCCACATGTAGTAAAAAGCTACACACTCTGCCACCGTCCTTGTTGGAACCTAAAGATGACAAACCGTTTAAAGGAGAATTTAATTACAAAAGAACCACATTTTTGTTTTATCTGACTTTTCACTAGCAAAAATGTCAACAAAATAAGCATTACTGTTAAAACTTGACTCAATTAAAATAAAGTACTAACCTTGTTTTTCTGAATTAGATGGAAGTTCTTTTCATAAATCTGTAGCGCATGCTCAAAATTTCTGCACTCTTCTTCAGACCACGGCGGCGATTCTTCTGCAAAGAAAACAGAAAACAGCAGCGATGGATTATCTTCAAGGTTCTGAACTCTCAACAGTGGGCAGATCATTCTCATTTAATGTCTGGAAGAGTACCTTTTGAGGATTTAGGGTTACTGCAGTATCGCTTTAAAGCCTCGGTCGTATTGTAGTTACATTTCACAAGCTCGTACAAAGCCTGGAACGGCACATGAGCTCATTCAGTAAATACATGTAATGAAACACAACTGTATAAACATACAGCAACATATCAGCTGCTCTCAACTTGGACATATTTATAATACTAATTTAACTGTAATTTGAGTATTTGCAGTATCTTTTATAGAAAACTGAACAGTGTGCAAAAGTTATGCACCTGTTCGTTGTCTCGTATGTGTCCACCACATGTCGAGTTCTCTGTGCTACCGTCTACAGTCTGAGACAGAGACTTTCTGAGGTAGTCCTCCACCCTCCTCTCTGACAACACGTCAGGACACCAGAGCAAATGATCCTCCTCTTCAAACACTGCAAAACACACAAACGAAAACAACCAATTTAATTTAACTTAGAAATATACAATCATGTTTAAACATAAAAGCTAGTGTCCTACTCAGTCCCATATTTCTGAAAACCAAACTGAACAGGACACAAAGTGCTAGCTAATATAATAAAATAATATACACCGACCAGCCTTAAGAATAAAACCACTGACAACTGTAATGAATAACATTGATTATCTTGTTACAGAGGCACCTGTCGATGTCTGGAATAAATTGGGCAGCAAAAGAGCAGAAGGTTCTCAAATTTGATGTGTTGGAAGCAGGAAAAATGTAAGTGTAAGTAAGGATAAATGTAAGTGTAAGTAAGGATAAATGTAAATGTAAGTGTAAGGATAGGAGTGACTCTAACATGGGGTTAGTACCTACCAAAGGTAGTTGAAGGAAGAAAAACCAGTGAACTGGACACAGACTATGGAAGTCCAAGGCTCATTAATCTGCATGGAGAGCAAAGACTAGCCTGTTTGGGCCAATCCCACAGAAGAGCTACCGTAGAACACACAGCTACTTCTGGATATGAAAGAAAGGTACTTCATAGATTGCTGTGTATCGGGTTGCGTAGATTCAGACCTGACAGAGTACCCATGATCAGCCCGGTCCACTGCCGAAAGCACTGAAAATGAGCAACTGAGCATCAGAACTGGACCATAGAGCAATGGAAGAAGGTGGCCTGATCTGATGAATCACATTTCCTTTTACATCATGTGCACGGCCAGGTGCGTGTCTCTCACATCACGTTCTCTCACATTCATGCGGTTGATATTTTAACACATACCAACTAACTAAAAATTGACGCAGGCCAAGTCCACCTCTTCATGGCAACAGAATTCCCTAATACCAGTGACCTCTTTCAGTAGGACAATATGCTCTGCCACACTGAAAACAATTGTTTAGGAATGCCTTAAGGAGAAGGACAAAGAGTCCTGAAAGTTCTTGAAGTTCATATATGATCATTAGAGGCCCCACCTCACAACGTACACCAGTGGTGCCCCACCACCAGGCCGCATACCGTGCTGTGGATGATTTGGTCATGAGACACACAGAAAGAATTTTTATATATTTTATTGACTGTCAAGGTTTGCAGAGTGTTTTATGTTGAAAATATTTGTTTTATATTGAAAAATCTTCCATTCACCCTCTTTGCCACACTTCTCTCAGTATTGGTCTTAATGCACGACAGAATATTTTTTAATGTTATTGTTCCAAGGTCACTAGAGAGCTTCTAGTGAAAATCTTCAAAAAAAAAGTGAAAATACCTGAGGAAGCAGAGGAGACCATCAAAAATAAGGAAAGCTGCAATATAGCCACATGTACTACCTATATTGAGGGTTTATCGCATGCTCCAAACCTGCTCTGTATAATAAATGCGGCCTTAACGGTATGTTTGAGACAACAAAAGAGAGGTGACGTGACATAAGGAACACACTTCAAGTGTCATTGTTTCCCATGACTGGAAGGTCTTGTTGCAGGGAAACCAGCTCCATGCTCACATTATGGTATGTTGGATTTATTATGAGCAGGCGATGGTCAGTCTGTGAAAAACTCTCATACCTGGTCTGTGGTGCAAAAAAGGTTGGAGACCACTGACATACAGGACTTGGGAGATTACATCTTGGTGCTAGATGCAAACAAGACGCATGATCCCATGCCTTGATAAGTCTTGGTAAGTTGCTTTATGTGTGTAGTGCAACAGGCAATGACACAGAATTGAGGTGCATTACATGTTATTTGTGTACTGAATTAGTTAAAAATCTATTGACATGTAATCTGGTTGTCTTGACCGATTTGGCCATTTCTACATATTTAATTATTAATAACATTATTTTGAACAGTCCCTCCTTTCCATCTTAAATTCAATTTTTATTATTTTTTTAATATCCAACTAAGTCACTCACGTTTGTCTTCAGAGTAGAAGTTCAGGCCCACAGGAACCTCTGCTTGGTACTGCAACCCAACCATTATTTCCTGCAAGTGTAGAAAAACAGATCCATTTCCATTTTAATGTCGACACAATGAAAAGGGTTTTGAATACATGTGCCAGAACACATGATCAGGGCATTAACCTCTTAGATTAATCTAGTTAATCTTTCTGTATGACACTGACCTTTCTTGAATCTTCTGGATTAAGACCTTCCTCCTCTCCCTCAGACTCCTTATCACCGTCGTAAGTAGTGTTGGCTGAGATCAGACACAAAGCACATCAAGAATGGATTACTGCTTTTATAATAAGATAATAACAAAGATTAAACTCAAACCACGTTAGCAACGAATCATGAATCATCACCTCCAAAAACAGTGATGTAATATGTTGACGTTAATCCTCATAGGATCACAGACTCATTCAAGTGATAAAATTGTAGATGCAATTAATTATTTGTTCCATTATAAGTTTATCAGCTGTTATTTTTACAACACATTGAGGGTTTTAAATTCAAATGAAGCAATAATAATAATAGTTTTTTACTGACCAAATCAATTACATTTTCACTAATCATGTATGTATTTTGAATCATCATTATATTAATGGATCCACGTAAAACACTATTTATATCCATGTAAATGCCATCACACGTTATAAATTATTTTATAATATTCTGAACAACAGTGCAAAGAACTATTAACTTTTTCTCTTTAATGTTAATATTAACTCACATCTGAGTGTTCTCGGGAAGAAGTCAGTGGCTTCATGAGAGGTAACAGAAGGAGTCAGATCATCAGCTGAAGACTGCGTCTCTTCCTCATAGTCTCCTGACAGCAGATCTTTGGCTATCTCTTCCTACAGACATGTCCAGAAAATCAGCCAAATTGTTTTCAATAACACAAAAACTGTCAACACTGTTAGAACACCACATAGGCTACCTTATCAAGGGTCATATCCGGGAATTCATCTGCCAGTTCACCAGAGGAGCTGTCCATGCTGGACCCTGCGGCCGTGCTGACTGATGGTTCATAACGATAGATGGCCAACAGTTCCTCCAGAGGCATATTCCCTTCCTATGACCAAAGAATATTAAACGCTTATTTGTGATGTTTCAATAAAAATACTTCATGCACACTATTGAAAGGGTAGCACGGTAGTTAAGGCATTGGACTACTTGGACTACTGCCCAGAAGGACTCACGTTCAAACCCCAGCACCACCAAGTTGCCACTGTTGAGCTCTTGAGCAAGGCCCTTAACCTTCAATTACTCAGATGTACAGCGAGATAAAATGCAGTCCTCCATACTGCCTGCCAAAAATCACATTCAAAGCCAGTGACAAAAACACAAGTTCAAAGTGTTCACTTGGCCTCCAAATTCTCCAGACTGCAATCCAATAAAACATCCAGGAAAACAACTCAGATCCATGTAGGCCCTTCTCACAACTTACAGGATTTAAAGGATCTGCTATTGATGGCTTGGTGCCAGATACACCTTCAGAGGTCTAGTGGAGTCCATGCCTTGACAGGTCAGGATGTTTTGGCAGCAAAATGGGAACCTACTCAATATTAGGTGGGTGGATATAACATAATGTCTGACAGGTGAAGGAGCTATAAACAACCATTACCTCATCTTCCCCTCTTTGTAAGACCATAAACACAGCTTAGTACGTTACTGAGAAATCGAAAGTATGCAGTTCAGAGGACTTTCCTGTGTTTTATTGTAAATGTATGTATTATTAGTCTTAGATTATGTAGGGCGCCACAATACCACCAAATCCCAGGAAATTATTTAATACCATGAAAAATGTAACTGAATTACAGGAAGGAATATGGTTAAAAATTAAATCAACACATTCTAAAAATTCTGAATCAAGCATTATTATGTAAACGTATAACGACAAATACATTGCAAATTGCGTTGCAATTTCCCACCTTCAAAATCTCAATTTAATTACTGTCCAATTGGATGGAACAGAAAACACCTAACATTTAAAGTAGGCTGAGGATATGAATGAGAATGTGATATGATCACCTTCTCCAGATCCGCCAGTTCAGCACTGAAATTCTTGTCTCCTTCCTGCGCCTCTTCTTCTTCTAAAGTCTGCTCATCATCATATTCATGAACCAGCATCTCGGCTGTTGGGTCAAAGTCATGATCCTCCGAGGACAGAGAGCCAACTGTGCACAGAGAGCATAAATCACACACACATACACACTGCCATTTTCAACATGCAAAAAACAAACAAAAACATGCATGACATTAAAGACAGTGTATTAGGGGAAGAATATTATACATACATAACACATATACACACACACACACACACACACACACACACACACACACACACAATATGAATATACAGACAAAAGCAATTGGTCAAACTTGCAAAGACAAACACATATCTGGAGTAGGTTGTCCAAGGCTGTCCAGAAGATTTGAGTGTTTCAATATATAAAATATATTTTAAAAATATATGCATATAAAACTATTATTTATTCCCCCATTACATGGTACATTTTTGCATTGGTACATACCAGGGCTTGAACTTCCAAGGGAAGCCTGAGGAGACACGAACAGATGAATTAACAGCAAGTAAATAAAATATCAAAATATCTAATTAAATAAACTTGTGGAAGAAATAATGCATGATGCATGCACACAGTCCAGGAAAAAGCTAATGGTTTAACTGGTGCATTCACACAGAAACCAGTCAGGAGGCCCTGGTGTGAGAGGAACAGCAGCATCACAGGAGTTTAAAAAAATTTATAAATCAAAATTTATTTAATGCATTACACAGGAATGCATCACTTCCATATTACATCTTGTATCATGAAAACGTCTATTAGTAAGTATTTTTATGAATATATTGATTCTGAGTTTTTGTTCTCTGCTAAAGGAGCTGCTTAAGTCCGAGCTGCGGGGAGAAAAAAAAAACATAAACAAACCTTTACTGCAGGCGCATCTCACAATTCCCACATACATGCAGCAAACAAACAGGTCATTAACGCATGAATATCATCTGATTCAATGCAAATAATTCAACCGACGTTTTTTCCTCGAGAATTTAAACAGAAAAATAAACGAATATTATCGAGCGCGGTGTGTAGTGCCGCGGCTCTGAGCGGAGAGCTTAGCGCTATGGCTAACGGGACGCGAGAGCGAAAAGGCCCATCGAGCGCTAATACATCCCTGTAGAAATACTCCTTTATATGGTCTGTTCTGCAGAAATGCAAAGAGGAAAACAACGCGGCGGACAAATATAAAGCATCTATCTGCATAAAATAAAAACCCGTCGTTTGAAATGGCCAAACAGATCGATTTTAAGTCTGACACTTCTCCCCAGCTTTCCCTCTTACCTCCGCCATATTGGTAGCGTTAGCCTCATAGGCCAGCTCGCGCCCAGTACCCGGATGGACTCGGGGAGCCAATGGGAGGCCCAGGTGTTCGGTCTGGTCCGGTCCGGTGCGGTCCAGTCCGGTCCGGTTCGGTTTAACTCACTCGCACTGACCACTTACTGTTCAATCTTCTTATTAATATTCCAAATGACTGATTTATTTATTTATTTATTTAGCTTTGCATGTATTAAATTAAAAAAAAAAAGTTTTTCAATATCACGTATTTTTTGCATATGCACATTTCTCTGATATAGGCTTAGTAAAGATGCTGCTCTCCTTTATTCTGAATTCTTGTTGTACTCACACTCATTCATTCATCTTCACTAATCACTTTTTTTTATTTCTTACTGTCAGCCTTGCACCTCCAGGGTCCGGGTTCGATTCCCGTATCGGTTTTGTGTACATGGAGTTTGCATGTTATTTCTGTGCTTGGTGGGTTTCCTCTGGGTTCTCTGGTTTCCTGCCACAGTCCACAGACATGCAGATTAGACTAATTGTAGTTCCCAATTGGCGTGTGTGTGTGTCGTGTGGTGGACTGTCAACCTGTCCATGGTGTACCCCACCTTGTGCCCTAAGCGATATAATAATAAACTCTCCTGTATAGGTGGATCCAGAGCTTATTCGAGGTAAACTGGGTGCAAGAATTCATCCTGGAAAGGATGATATTCCCTCATTCATATGGACAAGTAGTGAATCCATTTCGTATTGTGACGTGGTAGAAAACTTGGAGGAAACTCACTATACATCAGACACATCATGCAATACACAGACAGTAACCTGACGGACCAGGGGCATGTCATATTTATTTTGTCTACATTTTGCATTATTCATTACAGTATATTCTCGCTATCATAGCACTGTAACACTCAGTCATCCCTATAAGGCTGCAGACACTTAAAACACACTTGTGTAATTTATAAATGAATATTAAAAATTAATTAGCACTAGATAATAAACTGTGATAAACTGTAAGGGGTTGCATCAGGAAGGGCATCCAGCATAAAATCTGTCCCAAGTTGTTGTTTGTGGCGACCCCTTCACAGGAGCAGCTGAAAGACTAACAAGAAGTCTGAAAGCCTGCCTGTTTCCGAAAGCTTATCAGTGGGTATGAAATAATCCAGCTCACATAAAAGAGAATAATTAACAACCTAAAACAACCTAAAAGGTGTGTGTGTGTGTGCAGGATTACAGCACACAATTTGTTTGCCAGTCTATGTGTGAGAATGATTGCTCCCAGAAACACTTTTTCACAATTTGAGTCCTGGAACATCCTTGTGTCATCAGAGAAGAAAAACTTCTTAACATGGGCATTCATTACAATCAGGTTATTAGATGACTTAATTTTATTGTCACATAGCATTGCTGAGTATAGATCTGACCATCTGAAACAACCAAAGATCATAACAAAGGCTTGTAAAGTGGCCACTATGTATGATATGTGGATTATTTCATGTGCTTCCCTTCTTACCCTGACACGTACCACCTCTCTTTACTAGGGTCAATCTAAATTCATCAGACCACATGACCTTTTTAGGTTGCTCCAAAATCCAATCATTATGCCTTCTAGCAAATTGAAGCACACCTGTCCCGGTGACTTCTCATCACATTGTGTGTGTGTGTATGGAAATGCTCGTACTTTTACTATTAAACATAGCTATGGTTTTTATTGTTGATTCTTTTATCATTCAACCAAGTAAATTATCTTTATTCATGTTTTTTAAACGGACATAAAGTTGATGCATCCTTGCAGGTTTTGATAATGTGTTGAATCTTAACCTAGCTCCAGTAATTTCAAATATTCTTTATTATTATTGTTGTTATTATTACTACTATTACTAATAACAATAATAATATATATATTTTTCTTGATGCAGCCAATAATTTTACTGTTCTGAGATGGTGATTTATTTATGTATTTATTTATTTATTTATTTTGCCAGGCAGTGTATATACATATATCAAGCAAATACCAATTAGGGTTTCACATACAGAAAATTTGTCTAAATGAGTGGCAAGGCACTATTTCCATGAATGTTCCAGACATTTGAACAGGAATTTGTTTTACATTTATCCACATGGTGGCAGTAAAACATATTACACTGGATAACAAAAGCAAATGGCTTCAAACTGAAAGATGATTCATTCCAACAGGAAGACATACATCCTTCCTGACTGTTGTGTAAAATATGCCTCTTTCCCAATTAGAGCAGGTTTACAGTTTTTGTGTGTGTTTGTGTGTGTGTGTCTGCATGATATCCTGATTCTGTTAACAACATATCGACCTGAATATAATACAGGGTGCCACTTTACCGACAATTCTAGACCCATCTGAAGACCCATCTTTTAAGATTTTCAGTATGAATATTAAAATGATTCATTTAATCTTCAAGTCATTTTTCAGCTAGACTGTTTAAAAAAAAACATGTTTAAAACCATCTAGATACTCGTGGCAATATTCTTCACTTAAACAACCACATTTCTGGTTGGGAAATGCAGCTAGACATAAAATAAAGTACAGTACTGTAATGCACATCATTAATTCCTGATTCTCTCTATTCTTTTACATTAAGAAATCAGCTGTGCAAGGTAAAAATGAATGAATGAATGAATTAAACTTTTTAAAAGTGTAAATCAATACAAAAATACTTTTCATTTGTTTTTGGTCATTTATAATTTGTACAGTTGCATGTAGTTTGAATTTGATACAGTTTATTTTATTTTATGCTTTTTATACTATAACATAATTTACATTTAGTGTATACAGTATGCATGGTCTGCTTGTGTCCCATCCAGGGTGTATTCCTGTTTCACACCCAGTGTTTCCAGGATAGGCTCTAGATTTATTCCAATGCTGAACAGGATGAAACAGTTACTAAAGATAACTAAATTAATATGACTATTCATGCACAAATGATAAAAAAAATAAATAAATAAATAAATAAACGTACTGCATGGAACAAGATATTTTGAGAAAACAGATTAAACAACTTACACAAAGCAGGTTTCTGTTGCAGAAAAAAGAATAAAATAAAAGGGCAAACCCAAAATGCTACGTCCTAGCATTTTGATGCTTTTTAAGGCCACTCAGTCCTCATTCATTCTAACAAAATACAGACAAAATGTCCCCATCGTCAGCCATTCTAGAATCTCCTTAATGTTTCTGCACTATGTAAAAACTTTGAGATTTAAACTTAATAACCTTTACTACCTCAGTAACAGCAGAAATACCCGAAATGTACATCATACATTTGAGCCTTTTGTGTGGTTAAGTTAATGATACTTAAATGTCTCAATTCAATTGGAGATGACTCACATCGTGATTTCCACTGATGATGTAATCATGGAGCTCAGCTTGTTACCACTTATTACTGTAAGAGCTTTGTTCCGGGCTCAGATGTGCATCATGACTGCACCGAGAGCGCACTGACCTGGGTGCTACCAGTGTTTCACATCATTGTGTTCAGCACATATTCCTCTCCCATACTATCCTCTTCTTATACCAGGAAGTCCTAGTATAGTATGTGAGACAGGCCTTAGCTTTACTCACACATGGGCAGAGCCGCCTCAGGATGCCTCTCCCACAGTGTGATAAGCATGGGAAAGTCATCCAGCCATGACTATATATCCAGCTATAGATAAGCAAACAATTATACTGTTCTCTGGCTCAACCAGCCTTTGATGTTTTAATGAGCATCAAGCAAGAATTGTTATAATTTGTTACTCATATAAACAATAGATGTAGATCTTCAAAAAAGTCACATGGTAATGAGCAGATCGAATTACCCAAACTTGTAAAAAAAAAAAAAAAAATGAATTCACTTAGCATTGGAGCAAAATCAAGCCTGTTTATATTTGTTATGAAGTTGTAAAACAGTTATGTAAAGTAGGTCATTAATTTTTGACATTTCTAAATGTATAAATTAAAAAATATATATTTTTTTCTACTACCAAAAATAAAATCACACATTATAAGACATGAAGGTCAGCTGTGTTCACAAATTGCCCAAGTGTGTGAATGAGTGAGTGCGTGTGTGTAGTGTGTGTGTAGTGTGTATGCCCAGCGATGGATTGGCACAGAGTGTACCCCGCCTTGTGCCCTAAGTCTCCTGGGATATATATATATATATAAATTCTCCACTGTAATGATGTATTTAATTATGTTTGTACATACATTATATGCCTTCATTGGTTTAAATTTAGTAACTACACCAGAACTGTACCGTCGCTCAACACTGCAATCTACCAGGAGATTTCCGTTTACTGACAAGCTTTATGGAGATGCTGATTTCCTTTTCCTGCAGGACTTAGCTCCTACTAACAGTGCCAAAACAGCCTAAAGTATACTTGTGAAATATACTTAAAATTTAGACGCTGCAGTCTACCAGATACCAATATTGACTATTTATTCATTTTAATGAATCAATTTAATTTCTTTAATATTTACAGGAACATGATGATGGAAAATGGCTGTCCTGTAAAGCTGTACTAATGGTGAATAATTCTAATTTCTGAAAAATACCTAACGAGACATTCATAGCCCGAAACAGCTCTGAGACAAAATGGCATCTGTTTAACCACCATGTGTAAACACCATGTAGTACTGTCCTTCCCCCAGCATCCTCCCAAGGTGCCTTTAAACGAGGTCCTCTTTAAACAAGGGGTGCCTTTAAGAGAGTTGACCTCACTGTGATTTGGCGATTTGGAGTCGCAGTCTCGCAATAGTACAATGTGGAACCAAAACACCAAACCTTTATGTTTGTTTTTTAATGCCTTACATTGTATATTTGTGGTATAAGGTGTCTTAGACTCACATGTGTCAGGTATCAGACTTTGTCTGACTTACAAACAAATCTGACTTATGAACGTACACCCTGGAAAGGAACTCATTGATAAGTTGGGGACTTTATGGGGACTGTGTTTGTAAGCAACATTGATGCTCCAGTAAGAGCAGAGTGTGAAGGTTTAATTAGCAGAGTAATAGCACAGTTTTACCTAAAATCTTGCAATGTACACAATATGGGTGATATATCAGAGGTCAAAAGAGGACAAATCTGTGACCAAGACAGCAAGTCTTTGTGATGTATCAAGAGTCACGGTATCCAGGAAAATGTCAGCATACCACCAAGAAGGACGAACCACATCCAACAGGAATAACTATGGACGCAAGAGGAAACTGTCTGAAAGGGATGTCCGGGTGCTAACCTGGATTGTATCCAAAAAACATAAAACCACAGCTGCCCAACTCACTGCAGAATTAAATGTGGACCTCAACTCTCCTGTTTTCACCAAAACTGTTCATCGGGAGCTCCACAGGGTCAATGTACATGACCGGGCTGCTATAGCCAAACCTTTGGTCCTGAAATCTTGAGCTATGCACAATGTGAAACATGTATTGTTCTTTGATGAGTCCACCTTCACTTTCTTTCCCACAACCGGGAGAGTTATGGTGTGGAGAAGCCCCAAAGAAGCGTACCACCCAGAGCGTGGCATGCCCGGAGTGAAGCATGGGGGTGGATCAGTGATGGTTTGGGCTGCAATATCATGGCATTCCCTAAGCCCAATACTTGTGCTAGATGGGCGCATCACTGCCAAGGACGATTGGCAGATCGGTCCTTGTCACTGCTAAGGACCGAACCATTCTGGAGGACCATGTGCACTCAATGGTTCAACCATTGTATCCTGAAAATGGTGCCGTGTATCAGGATGATAATGCACCAATATACAGGTGACAGAGTGGTTTGATGAACATGAAAGTGAAGTTGGACATCTCACATGGCCTGCACAGTCACCAGATTTAAATATTATTGAGCCACTTTGGGATATTTTGGAGGAGCAAGTCAGGAAACGTTTTCCTCCACCAGCATCACATAGTGACCTGGCCACTATTCTGCAAGAAGAACGGCTCAAAATCCCTCTGGCCACTGTGCAGGACTTATATCTGTCATTCCCAAGATGAATTGATGCTGCGAAAGGAGGCCCTACACCATACTAATGAATTATTGTGGTCTAAAACCAGGCGTTTCAGTTTCATTGTCCAACCCCTATATATAATTACGTAATATATAATTACATACTTGTATTGATCAACTTAAAAATGTACAGATTTCTATGTTTGTATACACAAAAATGCTATGTATATCAGAAAAGTAGTATTTTTACTGGGGCTTAAAAATTTTCATGCCTTTGCTTCCTGTCTCTCTGAGGAAGAGGGCCTCCTACATCCTCTGCAGATGCTTCCAGCATCCTCCTCTCTCCCTCCCAACCCCTCAGCCCTCTAGTTCCTCGTTAACAAAATATATGGGGGGATGCCAGAAACATACTAATGTAGTTATTCCCTCTGCTGTAATTCTGATATAATTAGTAGGGTTTGATCTTTGTGTCCAGTGGAGTGTGTGCAAGAGTCGATCACCTACTCCTTTCCAGTTTATGTAACGTAAGTGGTGTGCCGATGATGCTCGCAGGAATATCACAAATTCAGTCACGGAGGGTTAAGCACTCTTCCAATGCGTCATTAATGCAGTAAAGCACTGACTCAGTGGATAAATGAAAATATGTTCTAAAAAGTAAGGAAGAGAAGGACAAAAAGGAAGCAAACCATAAATGGCAGGCCGGGGTTATTCCTCTGAGTGTGAGTCAGTGTTCGGAGTATGTGGGCGAGTGAAAACCCCTGCAATGATGATGGGGTTCCCTTGTGATGCCTAGCCTGAGAGTTATCGCTGCATTTCGGTATTGATTAATTGAAATAGTTACGGTGTTTAAAGCCTAAAAAAGCGTATACGTTTATACAGTACACTAACTGAGACGGACACATTAACAAATACCTTTGAGGTCTAGTTATCATCCATTCATCTTCAGTAATCACTTTATTTTATTAAAGTTGCAGTGAGTCAGTAGTCTATTACATGAACGTAAAGATGGAAATACAGCCTGGACTAGACGCACAAATGTGTAGGCAATTTACCCTACAAGTCAAAAGTTTGGGTACACATCCTTATTCAATGGTCTTTCCTGATTCTTATTTCTTTCACTGTAAAACATTTGACAATACATGTACTATGAAATATATACAGTAGATATCTACTGTATATATTTAATAGTTTATGGTAGAATTCTTTACTATCATCCTCGAATGTAGAAAAATAAAACACCAAATAAAAAACACTGAATTAGAAAGTTATTCAAACTTTTGACTGGGTCTGTATCTACGAAGATGTTTTTGAGATGTCGGAGCAAACTAGAGAATCTGAAGAACACCCACACAGACACCAGGAGAACATACAACATTCTGCACAGGCAGTAACCAGAGCTAAAGATCAAACCAGTAGCCCTGAATCCATGAAGTAGCAACACAGCCCACAGCATCACACCCCAGTTCTAGTTATCAAGCCAGTTGTCATTTCTCTTCTCGGGGTCTGTGTGCATGGAGTTTGCGTGCTTGGTGGGTTCTCCTCCGGGTACGCCGGTTTCCTCCCACAGTCCAAAGACTTTTCAGATGAAACTGATTGCCGTTTCCAAATTGCCCGTAGTGTGTGAATGAAAGAAGTGATGCACTACATTTACATAATACAAATGGTGTATGTTAATAAAATATAGAATAACATAATTAGTGCCACAAGTAAATAAACTAGTCTTTTCAAGAGTGCAACAGAAAAGCACTCTTCCGGGTTGTCTGGAGAATGTAAATTCAAACCATGATGATGGCGCAGCAATCTGTGGCCATGCTCTCTTGAAGGGACAGATGGCATTTCTCTCTTTTTTATTTTATTTTATTGTAGGTGTCTGTGAAGTCATGCATGCAGAAGAGGGCATAGAAAGATAGGACTTTACTCCAGGTGTGTTATGATGACCTGTGACCAGGGGTGAAAGTAGTTTTTAATTCTTGCCAGTGCTATGTAAACAAAAAGCAAAAAAGATAACCCATGGAGACGGTGGAGGCTTGAACTGTAAATCTCCTTTTGTTGTTGGTCTTTCAGCTGCTCTGGTTGAGAGGTTGCCACAGCGGACCAACTGGTCCGCACAACAACTTGGCACAGGTTTTACGCCAGATGCCTTTCCTGGACCAACCCTTCCATTTTATCCGGGCTTGAGACCAGTACTGCATCTAGTGGCTGGGGTTTGGGCATTGGCTGGGAATCGAACCAAGTGTACTGTAAATCTCCTAACTTTCTCTTTATGTCTCTATGAATTCCATTTACTGATGGTTCCAGGCTTGAATCCCAAGTAGTATAAAAATGGAAAGCTAGTTTGCTATGTAGGGTGTTCCAGACACCAACTAATGCCCTTGTTCATGGGTTAGAGAGGTATTTGGAGTTCAGCTCTGTGCTCGAAGCTAGTTTGTGTTGTAGCTCCTGTGAGCTATGAACAATGCAGTGAAGTGAGTGATGAACCCGTCAGCATGCTGGGGGAAGTTCATGCTCATGGTAGCTAGCAGTAATGAAAGATCAAAACCCAACATCAAAACCCAACAATGAAAGATTAAAACCCAGCACGGTTCAGAGTAAATTCAGAACGGCTTAGAAGCAATTATTAAGGAGACCAAGGGTTGTTTAAGATGACATAATATTAGCAGATGTGTTTACTTGTAGAAGGTGCTACCATGACTGGTTTTAAACGTGGGTTTTGGCACGCAGCACCGTCCTCTGTCACTGGTAGCTTGCATGTGACATTGCAATGTTGGCTAGCAGGTGGGAAATGGCATGACTTTCTGAATCTGAAGACACATTTAAAAAACTAAGAGGTAGAGTTTTGCATATATATATATGTTTGGATACATTGTTTGCTGATATATATATATATATATATATATATATATATATATATATATATATATATATATTATTAATAATAATAATAATAATAATAATAATAATAATAATAATAATACTATCAAACTATTATCAGAATATTATCATGTATATCAATATATAATGTATAGGAATAGATTTAGTATTAAATGATTTATACAAATTTTTCTTTTCCTGAAGTGTGTATACATTTTTTGACTCTCTCTCTCTTATATTGCATATATATATTGCGCCTCCAGAGTATTCTTCATGTGAAGTATCAATGAATTATATGTATGTTTAGTTAAGTAAATGTGTATTTATGTAAAATGCTTAGAAATAGGCTTTGCAAAATCTTAGTTTCATACTTGAAACTATAATAATAAATTCAACTTCATATCCAACCTATTGTGTTTTTATCTCATGTATTGCTCATTACTGCTGCTCATTACAGCAGTAGAGCTCCAAGCAGAGTTGATTTCATTATCTATTCAGGTAAGAATATTGTTGCAAACTCAGACCTCAGCTGCCATGTTTGAAGAAATTATTTACAAGGATGTCTAAATATCAGCCATCTGTGTTCGTGAGGCATGCTCTCGCTCGTGGGAATGTCCCAACACGTTATGGACTGACTGTGACTGACATGAAAATGTGTTCTGACACTGCTTAGTCACTGCCATCACAAATGGGGAAGCCAGTAAAAAAAAAAAAAGCTGATGTCATCTGTAGGTGCAAGTTTTTCTACCTGGGAAATGAAGAGAAGTTGAACTTATGTTGCTTCATCATCATCATCATCATCATCATCATCATCATCATCATCAACTATCCACTTTAAAGATTTTTAAGCTAAAGAAATCACCCCTTTTAGATGAATCAGAGGTTTAAAATGCATGAGAATTCAACTAAGGAAAATGCCAAATGTCCGTAGCTGTGCACTTTTGTTTACTGCAGCAACTCAGGTGGTGTGCAAATGAAACAGATTTGAGATTACAAATAATTTATAAAACAGCTAAAAGAATATTTACCACTGAGATTTGATTCTACATTGCACACGGGGGGAAGGGTTGGGTGTGTGTGTGCCGCGGGGTACAAATCAATATTTGCAAAAGATGGATGGATGGATGAATAGATGGATTGATTGATTGATTGATCCAAAAGCAAAATTATGTTATAAAACATATGCAAAGCTGTTTTATGCTGTATTTATAATACTCGAAAGCATGCAGCATGTCGAGTCATATCTTAACATATCAGTCCAACATCTGTCGCAGAATGTATTACTAATGCTAGACACAGATGCAATCTGTGCACATTGTCACATGGGCAAAAATTATGCATGGCATCACCATTACTGATTATGTCAGCTGCTTCACGTGTGGTTGACTATTATTCACACAATTTCGAGACACATGTTAAAATTCTATTAATTGGGGGATAGTTAAAATATATACATTTTCTCTAAGTCACATGATGTTGCTCACATAAATCTAACTCAAACTTAAAACCTAATCTTATTCTGAGGTATTTTGACTCTCTTTTAGATTTTATACAAAAGCTGCACCTACATGTGCAGTAAAAACAAGTGTATTTGGTCCTTATCAAAATCCAACAGCTCCAACCCAAACACCAACGCGCGCACACACACACACACACACACACACACACACACACACACACACACACACACACACACACACACACACACACACACACACACACTGTACATACAATCATACGAAAATTACTGCAAAGTGTATTTCTGTACTGGGAATGAATAACAGCGAAGGTCAGGCATGGTTGCCAAATCATTTGTGAGAAAACCAGCATGAAGGCCACCAATTCCTAAGCTTAAAATCGGACCCTCCCAAAAACAATTAGTTCAGGATCATGACTAGCTTTTGGAAATGTATTGCAATAGTTGCAACAAAATACAGTATGATTAATAACATAAAGATTTACACAAAAATAAACCATGCAGTTGATGGTATTCATACTGTTTATATACATAAACAAAAATATCTATTAATTTGTTACAGTGCGTTATCCCTTCTTTACTGACACATCACCTCATTCATCCTAAAAAAAAAAAAAGTTGGATCAACTTTATCTGTGTCATATCTATTCAGTACAGTTGGTTTAAAGACATTTGACACGGTATGTTCCACACACATACTGTATAGTGCATGCAGTTTAATTTTTCACACATGATTTCTTACATGAATAATAGTTATAGAGATTTAATCACATATTGTTCACATCATATATTTTACTTGAACTTGCATGCATTTTAGAGAATCTGATATGTTTTCCATGTGATCACATATTACTCATAGAATCACGTGAAAAAAAAAAAGTGCTCACTTGTGAAAAGTATGTTTTTTTTTATCAATGATGCAAAATTTTAACTACAACCACACACATACAGTACATACATACATACATACATACATACATACATACATACATACATACATACATACGTACACACACACACACACACACACACACACACACACACACACACACACACACACACACATATAAATTCATGTGCGTTTACTGTTAAAATCCTTTCGCTAACCAAACACATGTCATTTACTTGAAGTAATAATAATAAAAAAAAATCAACCCTAATAATAGAGGATCCCATATGAATAGAACTGGCAACCCTGCTCAGTCAATATGTCATGCCCAGCTGCTTCCCAAAACAATCAAGAGGAAAAGGCAAAACAGGATCCAGATCTGGGAACTCCCTTTGACTTGGTTGACTTTCTCATGATCAGGGTCAAAGGCTTTTACTAGAGGAAAAACAACAACAGCAATGTCATTAGCCACGTTATGATGAACTATTGAAATGTATGATAAACAAATATCATTATTACACTACTAGCTCAAAACTTGTTCCTTTTTTGCTTCCTTTTTTTCCCCATCATGTCCTGTTTTTTTTTTTTTTTTTTTTGTGTGTGTGTGTGTGTGTGTGTGTGTGTGTGTGTGTGTGGGTAAAATGGGACCTGTTGCTTTTTTTAAAGCTTGCAGCAATTTCATGTTATTTAAACACAGTCTAAATGCAGAAGATGTTCCGGAAGCACCGTACGCATGCACAGTGATTTGCTTTTCACAGTCCATCTAGCCCATTATTAGAAGTGCAACCGTCTGCTGCGTGACTCATCTCAGCCATTATTAGCTTGTGAGTTTTGTGCTTAAAATTTACTTGCCAACTCTGCCTTAAGCCACATTGAGCTGTAGTCCTTAAAATGCAGAAAAGCCCATTAGGAACTTTCTACTTTCGATCTCCACTGTGCCACCGAAATAGCCTTACTTACGGCATTGCTTCCAGCCTGCCAAATAAAGAAAACGCTAATGAAGCTACGCTTCAGTGGACTTAATGTTTAGTTCGGTTCTATGTGTGCTGTGTACTCATTTCTTGTTCTAATTGATTTATCTTCCAGAACTATTTTATCCTCTTAAGGGTGACTCTGTATTATGGGAACTCCGGACACCAACAATTGGACGGCAGTCCGGTACACAGGGAATGTAACTGTAAATAGCGTTTAGGCTGTAAATAGCTCTTTGATTTAGAATCCCACTATTCATTGTGACCTAGAGTGGGGATGAGTTCCTTTAAGACTTCATCCTCAAGTATTCCTTTGGCATAGTTGAGTCATAGCTTAAAAACATGTCAACAAGTCAATGGGTTTTCGACCACCAAGGCTGTTTCTTTCTGAAACTATAGTGGCTTTTCTAGATTCAAAGCTATAAATACTAAATACAACATCATCATATGTACACTAGTGCTCTAAAGTTTGCGATCACTGGCAAAATTGTTTATCTTTGTTTTTGTTTAGTGATTTATTTCCTACATTTTACAACAATACTGCAAATTTCAAAACTATGAAATAACACATATGGAACTAAGTAATCATGTAACAGCAAGACCAACAACAACAGCAGTCAGGTGCTATTTTAAGACACGGAGTTCAGCCTTTCTGGAATAGTTCTTGCAAGAACAGTATTGTGTCAAGTGCATGTATAAAACCCATCAAGCACCATGATGAAACCGGCTCTCATGAAGACCTTCGCATGAAAGCAAGACCAAGACTTACCTCGGCTGCAAAGGAGACGTTTATTTAGTGTTACCAGCTTCAGAAATCACAAATTAGCAAACGGCGCCTCGGATTAGAGCCGTTATGAATTGCAAATTTTGGACGCCTTCAACATTCAACTTTTTTTTTTTTTTTTTCACTTTTGCAATCTCCTCTATTTCAGGGCACAGTAGTGAGTTGTTTGTTCTGCCAAGCTCCATAGAAGCTGGATAAACAATGAACTGGTTTGATTAATGCCCAAATTTCTTGGGACTGAATCATGTTTGACAAGCATCATGCCCTAATTGCAGAACAAGGCCAATTTTATTCAGGAGTAGGAAGATCTGCTGCCTGTTCAGTAACCATTCTTGTCTGATGTTGGTCTTGCCACAGCAGACCATCTGATCTACAAACACAGATTCCTGACGCAAACCTCCAATTCGATCAGGGCTTGAACCCAGGATGGAAAACCAACCCTGTCCTTCCTCAGGGATGGAAAGCAGCGTACCAATGAGCCGCCAATCAGAGAAATTCTCATCATCTCCTCAGTTGATAACAGGATTGGTGTTTTGAGTTATTACTGTACTCAGTCGAGTTTTGAGACTTTGAGTCAGTCAAGTAGATTGATTCACATCCTTAGTACAGAACTAATATATGCAGAGATTATAATGTCATATAGGATACAGTAAATATATTCATCATGAATGGTGTGTATTATGAATGAATTGAGGATTGGGGGTTGATATAGAGGATCCCACTTGGGCCACTCTTATTGTTTCGAATGGCCAGAGGATAATGTGATGCAATTGTGGAACAAAACAGTTTTGCCAGTTCTCCACTACATATGCAGCCTATGGATTTTCTTAAACAATTTTATGAATTTGTAGGCCTGACACCAACTATTGAAAAGAAAAATTACGCTTTCATGCTGTTTAGATTCACCAGACATCTTAAAACTCTTCGTGACCTTAACCGTGTCAGTGAAAACCCTTTACATTATCACGACCACATCTCATTCATCTCTGTAGTAATTAATATCAAAAAGAATCTGAATTTCAGCAGAAAGCACTGCATTGAAAGCTGCACTGTTCAAAAGCTTCAAAAGCCTCCTCATGGACATGAGAAACCTTGAAACAGGCTTGTGAAGATCTTTATTCTGCCCTCTTCAGTTCTCATGAGGACACGCACACACACGCACACACACACACACACACACACACACACACACACGCACACACGCACGCACACACACACACACACACACTCACACACACACACACACACACACACACACACACACACACACACACACACACACACACACACACACACACCAGATACACAGATATTGATATTTGTCTTATGTAACAAAGGACTCAGTGCAAAGACGTTATGTTCTCAGTATTTTTCGTGCCATTTCACTGTTAATTCCATCCTATGCATGTGAGTTTCTAGCGATGTACATAAAAAGGCAGGAAGTGTAGTGTGCAGCAAGTTTTGTGAATGGAAAGTGAATGAAAACATCTCACTTACAAAACCGCTTATGCAGATGTGACATAAGAGGTGACCATCAGGCAGGACGAGGGTCAACAGGCAGAGTTCCTCAGGATTTCCTTAACCGCAGTACTGGACATCCATTACTGTCTTCTTCCAACTTCATCTATATAAATAAAAGAAAGGTTTCGTCGGGACATTGGTCAGAACTCGCTCTTTCAATTATACCTTTATGTTTCATACACTGGAGGACCCGTAACCAATCTCCGAAAACTTTCCGTCTGTATGTCTGTCTCTGTGTATATCTGGACAGTATGTCTGTCTGTATGTCTGTCTGTATGTCTGTCCATCCAGATTTTCTCACAACATCACACAAAACTGGCAGAACAGAATTTATTGAAACGTTTGCAGTACTTACTGTAGATATCTGCCTGAAGTTTAATATGCACCATAAGTGAAATCATGGACATGAACAGTTAAGAGACAGATTTAATATTCATTCACTCATTTAATCGTGTTTACAGAGTCAGGGGGGCCTGGAGCCTATTCCGGGAAACTTTGGGCACAAGGCAGGGTACATCCTGGACAGGGTGCCAATCCATCGCAGGGCACACACACTCACATGCTTATTCACACTCTACGGGAAATTTGGGAACACCAATTAGCCTAATCCTCAGGTCTTTGGACTAACATTGAAATACCTTCAACAACTGAGAAAGTTTTTATCCTAAACATTGTTTTAAAGCTCTTAAATGAACACTATCCCAGCTGGTTACTCCAGTCCATTTTCACAATAATACCATGTTGCTGCAAAAGTTATTTTTAGGGCTATCAGGGAAATCCTGGATAAACAACCGTGCACTGGCCATATCTCGGCAACCGGACATGATACATTAATAACCCTGGCGTCAAAATGGACCTTAACCCTGCATAACTCAAATCACCCAAAATGCAAAATAATACCTGATTTGATTAGGCTGATCCTACATGTGTTTATTAAATATCTAGTTGTGGACAACTGCATGCTTCCAACTTTGGGGAAAGTGCTTGGGGATGTATTCGCATATGCGTGACATGGTTAGGTGTTCACATACTTTTGCCCATGTATTTCCTTCTGTTCAGTATTGTGATGACAGCTAAAGGGTTGTAATACTGCAAGAAAACTTCACTCTGGTTGAGATAGGGAATTCATTTTATTAAGCTTTCGATTTCACTCATGGATCATTTCTAAACTGCATTCAGATAATAATAATAATAATGCAAATAAAAAGTTGATGCATACATAAAATTGCTTAAAATATTATTTCTAATCCATCCATCCATCCATGAACATCTGTAGTCCAACTAGGGACCAGTTAGAATGATTTGATATACAAATAATTATATATTTATATGGAGGCAAATGGTGACCATTATATTTATTCCCATATTTTACAACCATGGTAGGACCTCTGGTCAACATTCATATGCACATTTAGTGCAAGGCAATTTGGGGACGCCAGTTAGCCTAATCTGCATGTCTTTAGACTGTGGGAGGAAACCGGAGGACCTGGAGGAAACCCACCAAGCACGAGGAGAACATACAAACTCCATGCACACAGACCCGGTGGCAGGAATCAAACCGGTGCAAAGCGGCAGTGCTAACTACTACGCCATTACGCCTTACATTTCTTCAGTTACAGCTGATTTTTGTTGCTTATTGCAGAAAATTTCAGAAGCCATGTGGATGTAACCTTTCAGATACACACCCCCAGCCCAGCATGCTGGACTACCTATTATCAACCCAATTTGTGTCACGTTGCCCCAACTACCTACTGCCAGAAGCGAAATCCAGCAGGCGAGTTGTAAAAATAGCATATTCATAGGGTTTGGGGAAAATAAGTACGTATTCAGTTTCAATGCAGAACCATGTTGATGAAAAGTACACTTTCGAGAGCAGTTTTCTTCACACCCTTCTTACAGGAGTAGTGGACATGATCATTATACTTGTGTCCTTTTACTCTCTAATTACTCTCTTCTTCACTTACAGTACGTCTGGTTAATTGAATCCAATCCTGTCCTGCCTTATTCAGTTTTTTTCCCTTTGTTCATTCTTGGATTGAATAACAAAACAGGCAAGGCAGGGGCCTGTTTGTGATGGAAGCGTGTTACTGTCATCAAAGCGATCTTTCAGTACAATCAGACTGTTCTCTTTGTGCATGCAAAGTAAAAAAAAAAATTCTATTCTCACGGCTCCATTTACATACATGTTACTTTTAGGGCAACTGGCCTTTAAGGCTTTCTGTAGAAGGTGTGCTTGTTGTAGTGCAAGCTTTTGAATCTGGTGTTTTTTACATTCCACATCGTATCACAAAACTCTTCGAACGTTTTTCATCATATCGCATGGTGCTTTGCTCAAATCAGTGTCCTGGAGAAGAATTTGGAAGCGAAGCTCTTTTCATTCTTCTGACATGACAAAAAAAAAAAAAAAAAAAAAAACCCATAAAAATCAATTACTACTAGTGATCAAAGCAGCTTTTAGTGATAAAAGGTTTTTCTTGTGCAACAATCAGATGAGGCAATTTTCTTGTCTGCAGTTCATTAGTAGTGATAAGTGCCCCAGTGTTGTTATGGTTTTTATATTGCTTTCAGTTTTATTTGAAATTTAATTAACTTCCAAGGTTATTAGTAGTCTAAGGTGAATGTGTGAAGAAATGCCAGTTATGAAAGAAAGTCCACAAAAGACTGGAGCTTTGTTGATACACATCTCAAAAAAAAAAAAAAAAAAAAGAAAGAAAGAAAGAAAAGAAAAAAGCCATTTAGCTAATGCTATCATGCCATTCCTTTCTGAATCACAGCTTGTAATTACCTCCTTTTTGCTCCATTTGGGCAAAGTGTGACCACCACTCAGGCATTAGGCGTATCACTCTTAGACCAGCAGTTTGAATTTTCATGATGCTGCAAGTCTTTTAGACATGCATTTTGAAAACAAAAGAAAAAGAAAGAAAGAAAAAAAAAAAGATGCCTTGGTACCAATGTGTGTGCATATTAGGAACTGTGTAACACAATATTGAGAAAATGTACGTAGATCAAACCTATGGGTTGAGTTTCAGCACGACCCAACTTCGCTATTGAGTTTGGGAAATTAATTTCACATTGAGATGAAATGTGGCATGTTTGACTACTTTATTAGAGTCAGTACTTCATTTACAACCTACAAAGATCCGCACAGCGCGAGAGCTTAAAGCAATTGCTAATTCAATAGTCTTCATTTTAAAGTATATCAGAGAAAAAGCTGTATCTTGAGAAACTTCCGAGTGGTAGTGCATGAATAAAATTAATCTTATTAATGGTGCGAATCCAAACAAATTTTTATTTATTTTTTTGTTTGTCTCTGTGTGTGTGTGTGTGTGTGTGTGTGTGTGTGTGTGTGTGTGTCTGTGTGTGTGTGTGTGTGTGTGTGTGTGTGTGTGTGTGTGGTTTGTCTTCAAGGCTTCAAGGCAACATTGCTCTTGTCTTGGGAGACCTCCAACTGCAGCAAAGGGGATTTTTCAAGAAGAGTTACACTTCAGGAAAAGAAAAATAGTATCATACAGTATATATTATATCAATATAATATTAATAATGTATAGCAATAAATCTTTACACAAATATTTTATACAATATATTTTAAAATATTTATACAAGTTTTTCTTTTCCTAAAGTTTGTATACATTTTTTGGACTGACTCTTAGAGTTGTACTCTTAGAGGGGCTAAAGAGGTCAGGGTAGGTCAGTGGTTAAGCTGTTGGACTACAGTTTGGAAGGTTCCAGGTTCAAACCCCATAACCACCAAGTTACCACTGTTGGGCCCTTGAGCAAGGCCCTTAATCCACAACGGCTTAGATGTGTAATTGGATTAAAAAATAAAAAAAAAAGTAAGTCACTCTGGTTGCGGCTGTCTGCCAAATGCCTAAATGTAAATAACAATGCACAATGTAGTGTCCAGTGCTCACAAGAAGATAACAGAAGTAGATGCTTTTTTTCTTCTTCTTCAAATTATGTATATACAATCTGAGTCCTAAAATCTTCCTGTGTCACCAGGAAAGAAAAACTCAACTTATGTGATAACATGGTCATTCAGTAAACTCAGCTGTAAGTGAAGTCAGCCGACTTGATTTTATTGCTGTCAGAGGGCATGGGTCTTTGCATGGAGTTTGCATGTTCTCTCCATGTTTGGTGGGTTTCCCCCAGGTACTCCAGTTTACTCCACAGTCCAAAAACATACAGATTAGAAAACAGCTCTTAAAAGTATATTTTTTATCAACATGGTTCTGCATTGAAACTGATTATAGACTTATTTTCTCCAACCCCTATGAATATACTATTCTTACAACTCACCTGCTGGATTTAGTTCCTGGCAGTAGGCAACTTAAAACAAATTGGGTTGATAATAGGTTGTCCAGCATGCTGGGATGAGAGTATAGTATATCTGAAAGGTTACATCCACGAAGCTTCTGAAGATTTTTGCAATGAGCAACAACAATCAGCTGTAACTGAAAAAATAAATTGTACAACATTTGAAATAATGTGGCGTAGTGGTTAGCGCTGTCGATTTGCTTGGTGGGGTTTCCTCAGGGTACTCCGGTTTCCTCCCACAGTCCAAAAAGATGCAGAATAGACTAATTGGCGTTCCCAAATTTCCTTTTGCGTGTGAATTAATGTGTGAGTGTTGACCGGAGGTCCTACCATGGTCGTACAAATGGGAATCAATACAATGTTCACCATTGGCCTCCACTGTCCCTAGTTGAGCTTCAGAGGTTCCTAGATGGATGGATGAATGGATATAGTTTAAAAAAAATCCTTATATTAGATTTTATTAGTTATATCCATGGCGTGACATCAGTGTGTAGAGTTTGGTTTGCAGGTCTGGGGTTTTCCTGTTTCCTGGAGGACGTGGACAAAAACAAAACCCTGCCTGTGTGTGTGTGTGTGTGTGTGTGTGTGTGTGTGTGTGTGTGTGTGTGTGTGTGTGTGTGTGTGTGTGTGTGTGTGTGTGTGTGAGAGAGAGAGAGAGAGAGAGAGAGAGAGAGAGAGAGAGTTGTAAAGTGGGTTTAATTACTCCATATTCATTAGTGTTCATTAAAGAAAGAGAGAGAGAGAGAGAGAGAGAGAGAGAGAGAGAGAGAGAGAGAGAGAGAGATGGAGCAAAGTGGTCCTAGATGTGCAGTCAAATAAATTTAATCATCCTTTGTTCTTACTGTAAGAGTGTGTGCATGTTTGTCTTCTTCAAAGCTGAAGATTGGTGTTCTCTCTGCACCATGTAAGGTCTGAGTACCAGTACCACCCCCATCTTCCTGTCTGACACACACACACACACACACACACACACTGAGTTGATCCTCCCCCGGTCCACCTTGTTCTGTGCATTCTGGCTGAAACAGAAGAATAGCTTGATCAGCATGGTCACACATTGTCCATGCAATATTATGGACAAAACACGACAGTGAAAAAGCCGTTGCTTTCTCTGTAGCAAACACCAGGCTTTAATCCTACTGGCTGCTGGCTGAATGCTAATTAGGAAGTATTTCGAACAGATGGTGAATATACTAAGGACAAATTGTTCCAAGGGTTTCTGTGCATGCAAGTTTGAAGCGTTTGAAATATGCATATAAATTCAACCTTTTTACACGTAGTTGAAAAGCATTTATCGTCCTGAAAGCATTATGCTCATTTAAGTGATGTGAATTTGAGATGACAGATGTTCGCTGCCGCATGTGCCAAAATGAGACATGTAAGCACAAAAACATAAAAAAAAAATCAGGACAGTGAGGACACAGTTGTGACGATTTATCTGATAAGTCAACAATGTTATGAAAAAAAAAAAAGCCAGCGGAAGCTGCCGAGCACGTGTGCATATGAATGAGTGCACTTCAGAGACAGTAGAGTGATTTAGAATGAATGAGAAATAGAGAGAGCGAGAGAGCGAGAGAGAGAGAGAGAGAGGGAGTTTGCCTAATGTGACTTTGTGCCTTATCATTATCCTGAAAGTACTAGACAGCTTGAGGAGACAAATGCCAAAGTGTGAGTGTGTGTGCCAATGTGTGAATATGTGTGATAGTGCGTTTTTTTGTCTGAGGCCCTCTCTCTGCGTCATTTCTGACACCTGTTTCCTGCCCCCTGCCACGCTTCTGTATGACCCCCCCCTCCGCCTACAGCGTAACAGCCGTCCTCTCGTTAACACACACACACAGAGCAGTGAACATGGAGCTCGGCACCTCCACAGCTCTCTGACTCACCATCTTCAGTGGGAGAGAAAAGCCAATCACAGCTGTACAGGCAGAGAAAGTGTTGCTTTACACACGGAGTGAGAGAGCCACTACTGCTGCACACAAATGAACCTGCTGAAAATAAGGAATGATTGTTGAGTAATTTCGCTCAGGTGCTTTTATTTATGGACAGCTTTGATTGTTGTGCGATTGGACTTACTATAAAAAAAAAAACATATCTTCTGCATCTAAATGGGGCTCTTTTAAAAACGTCTATTTTCTTAAAGATGGCAAATTGTTACTTTGAGTCTGTTGATTTCACTGGCACTTCCAACGTGATCACTTCTGACCACATGCTCAGACCAAATGTTTATCTGCTACAGATCAAGAACACTGGGGCTTCCCTGTCTAAGCAGAGACTGGCCAACTAGGTGGTGGAGTACTGTAGAAAAGGGCTGGTGCTTGATCCCCAATATGACATGGTAAGAGGAGTATCTGGTCTTCCTGGGCAGGCTGCTTCAAGAAGTTTGCCAAGTTGAACAGCGTACTCTGAGACGTCACATGGCATATGTTAGCTAGGTGATTCTCACTCCATCTGAAGAAATAGAAAGTGAGTCATGTACAGATGTGGCCAAAAGCTTTGAGAATGACACAAGTATGAATTGAAGCAAGTCTGTTGCATCATTGTTTGTCTGTTGCATCTTTTTGTCAGATGCTACTATGGTATACTGAAGCATAATCACAAAAATTCCATAAGTGTAAAATGACAATTACATTAAGTTTATGACAAAAAGTCGATATTTGCCGGGTTGACCCTTCTTTTTCAAGACCTCTTTAATGCCGCCAATCAATTTCTGGGCCACATCCGGACTGATAGCGGCTCATTCTTGCGTAATCCATGCTTGGAGTTGAGGCTTGACCACTGTCTCAATGTGATTAAGGACTTTGGAGTTTCCTGTCCATGGACCCAAAATTTCAATATTTTGTTCCACGTGTTACTTTTTTTTTAAATCACTTTTGCCTTATGACAAGATGCTCCATCATGCTGGAAAAGGCAATGTTCAACACCACCAGAACTGTTGTACTTGGATGTTTGCTCGCGGAGGATCTTTTTGTACCATTCTTTATTCATGGCTGTGTTCTTACTGTAGATAAAATTGTGAGTGAGCCCACTCCCTTGGCTTAAAAGTAACCCCACACATGAATGGTCTCAGGATGCTTTAATGCTGGCGAGACTCAAGACTGATGGCAGAGCTCACCTTTATACAGTTCAAGACTTCAGCTTGAAGAAGGTTATTTCTCTCCAGGAAAAACATCAGGGACAGACTGATATTCTGCAAAGGGTACAGGGATTGGACTGCTGACGACTGGGGTAAAGTTATTTTCTTTGATGAATCTCCTTGCTGATTGTTGGGACACCTGAAAAAAAGCTTGTCACAGCCACGGCTGTATATTGGGTTCCTTGTCATTAGAACCCAGCACTGCCCTGGTGTAAAGATGGCTGTAATACACCAATAATTATTGCAAATACTAATTATTGCATCATATATCTCTTTCTGTTCGAGACTTAGCATGAACAAGTGCATCTCAATGAATTAGAATATCATAGAAAAGCTGATTTATTTCAGGAATTCAGTTCAAAAAGTGAAACTCACATATTCTGTAGATTCATTACGCACAGACTGATATATTTAAATAAGTGATTTTTGATGATTATGGCTTACAGCTAATGAAAACCCCACATTTTGTCAATATCTCAGTATAGAATATTGTGACATATATATATATATATTAGAGACTAATAGTGTCACACTCTAATCAGCTAATTAACTCAAAACACATGCGCAGGTTTGATGAGCCTTTACATGGTCTATCAGTCTGGTTCATTAGGCTACACAATAATGGAGAAGATTTGCTGACTTGACAGTTGTCCAGAAGACGATCACTGACACCCAGCACATGGAGGGGAAGACATAAAAGGTCATTCCTGAAGAAGCTGGCTGTTCACAGAGTGCTGTATCCAAGCACATTAATGGATAGTTGAATGGAAGGTGTCTGGAGGAAGAGAGGAGAATGACAGAATCCAAGTTGCTTGATGTCCAGTGTAAAGTTTGCACAGTCAGAGGTGGTTTGGGGAGCCATGTCATCAGCTGGTGTTGGTCCACTGTGTTTTATCAGGTCCAAGGTCAGCGCAGCCATCTACCAGGAAGTTGTACAGCACTTCATGCTTCCCTCTGCTGACCAGCTTAATGGAGATGTTCATTTTCCAGCAGGACTTGGCACCTCCACACACTGCCAAAAGTGATAATCCCTGGTACTAATACCTGGTTTAAGGCTCCATGCCACCCCGCGCTGCTGCAGCAATTCATGCATAGGGAGCCTCGACCAAATATCGAGTGCTGTACATGTTCATACTTTTCAGTAGTCCAACATTTCTGTTTATTTATTTTAAATGTCTTAAGTAATATTCCAATTTCCTGCAATACTGGATTTTCATTAGCTGTACACCATATTAATCAAAATTAAAAGAAATAAACACACAAAATAGATCAGTCTGTAATGAATCTATATAATACCATATACATGTTGCACTTTTTAAATTGAATTACTGAAATAAATCAACGTTTAGATGATATTTTAATTTATTGAGATGCACCAGTATGTTCACCCAAACAAGAAGTCATCACTGGTCTAGCAACTGTTAATGAAAGGCCCGTCACTGTACACCAAGAAAGTCTACCAACGAGGTATCAGAGATATTTTATAGAGCAGCCAATGAAAGTAAAAATCTATCATAAATGAAGTGTCTGATCATTTATTAAAACTATATGACTTATTAAAAAAAATTCAATGGTTGCTGAATCAATAAAGGCATGTTGGGCTGAGTGCATCGATACTGACTGGCATGCATTCACCATGGCATTCTTTTGGCAACTTGAGTGTTACAAAATGTATTTCCATACAAACTTACATACAAAATTAGGCCAAGATTGTACCTTGTACTGATGACGAGAGAGATGAACCACTCTGTAAAGTCTTCACATCTCAGGGTCTTTTAAGTTGGCCAATTCATGTGTGAGAATTGGTTTTGAGAATTGATTCCTCAGGCTCCCAGAAGCACTGATGGACCTCGGCATTGTTTCCTGAAATATGCCCAAGCAATCAGAATAAAAAAAAAATCCATTAATGGGATGACCTGGACATTCAGTACAATCATGTAGTCAGACTTCATTTCATTTCTACACAACTGGAAGGGAGAGAGACAGAGGAAAAGATCTACCACCTGATCTCATCTGATCTGACTCTCCATAAATCGCCAACAACACCATCATATCTGCTAATCAGCCCTCTCACAGTCAGACAGACCCCAAGCATGAGTCACTCACATGCCCACAAGCGTGAGACAACACACCAGCCATACTGCTCAAAGACGCATTATGAACAATAGACTGTAGACACGTGATCTTTCTGTCTCACATGAGGCTTTACATAACAACAGACTGTTTGTGTTTTCATCCTCTTTCATCATTGGGACATTAGGAATTTCCACCTTGGCTTTTTTATTTGCAAAGAAATACTCTAAGCCTTTCAGATTTCAGCATGGGTTCAGAAGTTTTGCCTCATGCTATCATATGATTATGGCCAAAACAAGAGCAAAAACACATGCACACAGTTGAAATGGTCAGTACAGTGAGGCCAGGCCTCACTCTAACCACATTTCCTTTTCACACTATTGTTCTTTCATCCAGCTGACAAAACAAGGGATATGGATTTGGATATACGCTAACAACTTCATGAAGTAAACACTCACCGGCCCTGGTTTTTCCGATTGCCTTCACTATAGCTGACTAATTTCCCTGGATATACACGGGGCATGAAAAAGTATTTGCCCCCTTCCTGAAGTTTTTCTTTGTATATTTATTATACTTAAATGATTCAGACTATCAGACAAATCTTTATATAACCTTTGTAAGTACAAAATGCTATTTTTTAAATGCAAATTTCATTTATTAACAGAAAAACTGTCCAAATGGCCCTGGCCATATGTGATCAAGTAATTGCCCCCTTGCCAAATCATGAATGGGCGGCATGGTGTTGTAGGCGTTAGCACTACTAACCTCGCCTTGCACCTCCAGGGGCTGAGTTTGATTCCTGTCTCTGTGTGCATGGAGTTTGCATGTTCTCCCCGTGCTTGATGGGTTTTCTCTGGGTTAATTGTTGTTCCCAAATTGCCCGTAGTGTGTGAATGAGTGTGTGCCCCGCAATGGATTGGCACCCTTTCCAGGGTGTAACCCGTCTTGTGCCCTAAGTCTCCGAGTCTGGGATAGGCTCCAGGCCCCCCGCGACCCTGAAGACAGGATAAAGCGATGTAGACGATGATGAGTAAGTGAGTGAGTAAATAATTTTTGTAAAGCTGAGGTAAATTTCACTTTCCACACCCAGGCCTGATTACCGCCAGACCTGTTGAATCAAGAAATCATTGTCTGTCAAAGTCAAGCAGGCTAAAAGGCCTAAAAAAGCAATATGATCTAAAGAAATTCAAGAACAGATGGGAAACAAAGTAATTTACAGGATTCCAGCACACCATGGTGAGAGCCATTATCCACAAATGGAGAAAATTTGGAACAGTGATACACCTTCCCAGGAGTGGCCGTCCTTTCAAAGTTACTCAAAGAGCACAATGATGACTCATCCAGAAGCTCATTAAAGAGCCCAGAACAATATCTAAACTGCAGGCCTCACTTGCCTCAGTTAAGGTCAGTGTTCATGATTCAACAGTAAGAAAGAGACCAGGCAAAACTGGCCATCCATGAGAGGTTTTGGAGTGGCCTCGTCAAAATCCAATTGGTCTTAGATTATGCGGTGTCTCTACCATCCATGTCACTATGCCGTAAATTACAGCAGCTGTTACTACAGTAACAGAATAAATGAATTAATATAAGCTTGTGATTTGACTTGCTGCCAGCACTACCCTGAGTAACTCTGTTGCTGTGGTTCTGGAGAGTAAAATATATGAACAGCCATAACATTGTAACACAAAATATTATGCCTGCAAAAAATATTTTAAATCTATAAAGCTGTTCCTGCTTGAAAACCCTCCAACATACAGTAGCTGAATTAGAGCAACTCGGCATAGATGAGTGGGCCAAAATTCCTCCACTGCGATATGAAAAACCTATTGCCGGTTATTGCAAAAGCTTGGTTGCAGTTGTTGCCACCAAGGATGGCATAACCAGTTATTAGGTTTAGGGGCAATTGCTTTTTCACATAGGGTCAGGCAAGTGTGGAATGAAATTCTGGTGTTTGAAAATTCTCACTCTGTCTTTGACACGTTAATGGCTTGGTTTAAATCTAAAATGATATCTGAGTCATTCCCTCCTCGGGTCTGTGTGCTTGGAGTTTGCATGCTCTCCCTATGCTTAGTGGGTTTCCTCTGGGTTCTCCGGTTTCCTCCCACAGTCATGCATGTTAGGCTAATTGGCGTCCCCAAATTGTCCGTAGTGTGTGAATAAAAGTGTGACTGTGTGTGTATGTGTGCCACGCGATGGATTGGCACCGTGTCCAGGGTGTACCTTGCCCAGTGCCCTACATCTCCTGGGATAGGCTCCAGGCTCCCTGTGACACCGTATACAGGATAAAGAGGTATAGACGACGAGTGACTGACAGGTTGTGCGCACCTGATCATGCCACTCCTATACACTTTTTTAAACATCCCATTCCTGATATAGTCCTGCTGTTTGCTTTTATAATAATCTTCATTATTCTGGGAAGACTTTATACTAGATACTGGAGCATGGCTGTTTAACTTCAACCTGACATCAATTTTAATTAATCCCAAAGGTGTTCGTGGGATTTAATTTCTTCACTCCAAACTTTGCAAACCTGGTCCTTATGGAGATTACTTTGTGACTGTCATGCTGGGACAGCATACAAAGACATTTACAGCATACAAAGACATTGTATGTATAGTATGTGGAAAGACTCACATGGTGTGTGACAGTCAGGTGTCCATAAACCTGTGGCCATAAAGTTTTATTATTATTATTATTATTATTATTATTATTATTTTATTTATTTATTTATTTATTTATTTATTTATTTATTTATTTATGTTTACCTCTCATGGTATTTATTATTACAACACAAGGTTAGCTAAAGCCATGAAAGCCTAAATAAGGTATGGTCAAAAAATATATATAGCATGATTATTTACACAAACTGTAATAACTATGGCATAATGTTGGTTTAAATTTAAATCTTTTTCATGCATGGAAATGTTTAATTTTAATGTCAGATTTTTATTTTTTATATATAAAATTATATATAAAATTATATATATATATATATATATATATATATATATATATATATTTTTTTTTTATATATATTATATATAAAATATTTATAAAAAATATTTATTTTAATAAATAAATAAAAATATATAGATTTTTTATTTAGTTAGTTTTGATTAGATTAACAATAACATGCTACTATGTTAAAGGAACTATAACAGAATTCAATATGCTACAAATCTTAATGCTCGCCATGTTATTCATTGCCACGACAAATTACCAGTTATTAATATTATCCTTTATTGATACAAACATTTGTCATTCACTCAACAGCCGCCCTGTTTTTCTCTTTTTAAAGACAAAAACCAGCTTCCCATGTTACTGAGCAACCACTCACTGCAAAGTCCTTTGTCCTGAAGACTTTGCAACAAAAAAACACCACTCAATTTTTAAAAACAATTTAATTAGTTTATTATTAGGCTTCGATTATGCGGTGTCTCTTCCATCCCTGTCACTATACACTAAATTAGCTGTTACTACAGTAACAGTATAAATGAATTAATATATATATAAACTTGTGATGTGACTTGCTGCCAGCACTACCCTGAGTGTAACTCTGATTAAAATACATGATCAGCCATAATATTGTAGCACAAAATATTATGCCCGGCTGAAATATTGTTGAAATAATATTGAAATATTGAAATATTGCTCCCCTTATGCTGCTTTGGCAGCTCTGGTCCATTGGGTGCGTGATTCCACAAGACCTCGTGGGGTGTACTGGGGATATGTGAATCGGAACTGCTTGTCCAGCTATTACATGGGTGCTTGATCGGATTGGTACCCGGGGAGTTTAGGCTCTACAGTGTTGGGCTGCACGGGCTGTGGTACACTGGGTGATCTGGTGCATTTCTATCATGGCAAGCATTGCATATTCTGCGAAACAGGAAATGAGAAAGGGCCATCCATTACTACAGTACTACAGTACTCGCATATCAAAATATACAGTAATACTTTTATTTAGTTTAAAAGAAGATAACATGGCACCAACGGACAGATCTGGTGCTGAAATCCTTTAGCCATCTCAGTCTTCTGTGTACACGTCCAAAGGTTAATGCATCATGAAATGATCATGAAATATCAAATCTGGTTAATGCACCATGTAATGATCATGAAATATCAAATCTGATCCAATCGGAAAAATCAATATTTGGTAGAGCGTGATTTTGTTGCAGTAACTATGTGAATTAAAATAATAATAATAATAATAATAATAATAATAATAATAATAATAATAAAAAAACATAGTCAAATAGTCTGTTTTTGCTCGTGGACATTTAAGGCATTACATTGAATGATCGATTAAAAGAAAGGCGTAATGGTTATGACGATTTTGCTCTGTGTGCGTAAAGAATTGTGAAGGCAGTTTGCTTGCTGAATCGCTTAGGAAACCACTGCTGCTGACGTCAACTCAGTTTGCTACCTTATTGAAGAGATGTTGCGTGTGTGTGTGTGTGTGTTGGAGGGAGGCAGCATTTTGAGAGCTATCAAATAGATATTCATAGCCAATCGAGTCAGTTTGGGCTGGAGGAAAAAAAAAAAAAAACAGACAAGCATGTTTCTTTTTTTGAACCAATCCGAAACAAAGACTGTTTTGTTCTTCTGACTAGTCATACTTCTGTGGCAGCTCAGCGTCATGCATCACTACGGATTTGCAATAAACTTTTATTTTTGTTCTCAATATGAGCAAATAGAGATGGGGGGAAAAAAGTCGATTCAGTTATGAATCGCAATTCTTTTGTGTGACGATTATCGTCACACTGACTCCAAAATCGATTTCAAAAAATATATATTTTCACATTTATAATAGAGACAAACTGGTTGATCATCTAGTGACTATTATATTGTCTGGTTTGACTGGCTGTGATCAGCTGATCAGTCTCAGATATAACAGATTGTGTATTTATTTATTTAAAAGCCTTTGATCTGCCTTTTGGAGCGAATTTGAGTCAGTAAAACGTCGCCTTGTTTTTGTAATCGTACAGGAGGTACACTCTGAACTACTGGACACATTTTCATCCCGTGTGGTGCGAGTGAATTATTATTATTATGTGTGCATAGAAATAATAATTATGGCGGATAGCAAAGATACGTTCTGCTCAGTAAAAAGGTTTTTTGCTAAATTTAATTTTAAGTTAAATGTTAATCTCTTGTATTTGAAGTTTTTTGTTTTGTTTGTGTTTGGGATTTAAGTAAAAATCTAATTTTTATATATATAAAAAAAAGGGCTACATTTTTTTTATTAATCATTAACCTTTTTTAAAGGTTTAAAATTGTAATAATTGTATTATAGGAAAATATAATATTTTATTGGGATATTTATAAAAACATGCTACTTATAGAATCGCATTTTGAATTGAAACGGCCCCGAGGTATCTTATGGCCTGATGATGGGTGATTCCCATCTCTTTCAAATACTGTACTGGTGGAGCTGCCACCTCATATCACCACGGTTTACTCTGAATGTCTGCTTGTCCGCATTTTTAAATAATGTGTTAGTAGAAGGCAAGACAGAAATCGATAGCACCAGATTTTGGTGTATTCCTACCTTGCACCTTATAATCTTGGAAGAGACTCTGCATCTACCACTAACATGAGTATGATTAAGTGGTTGCTGTAGATGAATGAACGTTTAAGGTTACACCGCACCCTCTAATTACCTCATTTTTTCCTCTGCCGGGATGGCATGCTTTCGCAAATCGGAAAAAAAAAAAAAACTGCATCACTTTTCCTGTGCTTGACGTAATGTTTCCCATGGTGATGAGCGTGGTGAAACCCACACAGTTATATACATGGGCAAGGCTTCTACTCTGTTTCAGTGGCTCCAGCTAAAGCACACACAAGCCCACACAACTGTTGGCAGGCTTCAAAAAAGATTTTTTTTTTTTTTCCGAGGCCACTGAAGCATCCATACTGATGGTGTGTGGGCTTGTAGACCATCTGACAATCTCTTCCGTCTGAAGACTCAGCAAGACAGAAAGTGGGATGACTCTCATACGTAAACAGAGAAGAAGTGAGAAATCTTAATCAGGGGGGGAAAAAAAATCAACACTTGCCATGTTGGCAAGGATCATTTTCAATATTTATTAGAGTAGGTGCTGATGGTGGAAAGCAGCTTAGTGTAATGTACAGGAACACGTCACGAGATTGATCATAACGACGATCTCGCGCATCAGTAGCTGAAACATATTTCGGGGATTGATGACATGAACTAAAAAATGAAATACTAATTTTCCTGGTCGAATAATATATAAGGAGTTTATGTATTTGTCTGATCATAATCAATGAAATGCATGACTCAGTGAAAGCATGTACAGTATACAATATATGTAATGCTAATACAGTATGTATATGTCAATAATGATTGATCTATTATGATCTACTGATCACTTCAATATAAAGCAAGACATGTGATTACCTCAATGACTGTTATTAAATATGACTGTACTTAAATGAGTCACATTCATTTAATTACACAGTTATTCAGCTAATTTCCCCCCTGTATGCTGCATGGTGTTGTCATAGTTATGATGATCGTTGCTAACCAGCTTTTGACCATGAGACAGTTAAAACATAAGTTTCCTTTTTTTTTTCTTGACTTGTTTGGCATTTAGTCTGTAATTCTCTTGTGTTGAGCTTACGGGAAAAAAAAAATGCATCAAATCATACTCATGCTGTATGTAAAGGTTTTCAATTCTTTAGAAATGTTACCTGGCACTACAGTACATTTATTTTAATGTGGTTGTCTTTTCCAGTACATTTTGGCGGCACAGTGGCTTAGCACTTTGGCCTCGCACTTTCAGGGTTGGGTTTTCAAATCTCAGCTCTGGTGTGTTAAGTGTGCTCATGCCTGGTGGGATTCCTCCAGGTCATCCAGTTTCCTCCAGTGGATCAAAGACATGCATGCATTGTAGGTTGATTGCTGTTTCCATATTGTCAGTAATGTGCGATTGTTTGTGCGAGCTTGTACTTTGCAGTTCTTTTTTGCCATCCCGGGTGCCATCAATAAGTTCCCAGCAATAAGCAGATGGATGGATATACTGTGTACATTGCATTATACGGTACATACTGTACTAAAGAAACCAAGAACCATTTAATTACATTGTAACAATTAAAAAAAGAATAACACATCCAGAATTGTAAATATTAGCTTAGTTTATTTATTTAATAAAAGTAAATAAATAATTATTTACATAATAAATATCTGCTATTTCCTAACAAATGAAGTGATCTCACACATACTGTACATTCACACTCGGACATGCAAAAAAAAAAAAAAAAAAAAACTCGAACGGTCTCTTTAACAGACTTTTTTTTGCTTTAAATCCAGCTTCCACTTCAGAGTTTCCCTGGTTATCCTCCTTTAACCCCTGGTTCCAGCCCAGTCTCTCATCTCCAAGCTAATTTTTAAAAACACAATGCTACATTCACTTCTCCTGCCCCCTTTAACCTCCACTATCTTCGTGCCACAGCACCTACTTCAATCCAATTAAACATTCTCTAACAGTCTTTCAGCATTAATTAACACATCCACATTAATTAACAGTTCCAGTTTGCTTCTGTTCAGTTCAGAGATTTTTTTTTTTCTTGTGCTTGCGTGCACACACACACACACACATACACACGGTGAGACACAAGAGAATCTCACGGCACTTTTTTGCATCTCTGCTGGAGCATGTTGAGCGCATATTCGATTCGGCGGCGCAGCTCCGACGTGCAGCCGGCCCTCAGGAGGGCACTCAGTTTGAAAGTGGAGGACGCTCGCTCCTCGTTGATGTACGTCAGGAGGTAGTCGTCCTGCTGGGTGCACAGGATGAGTTTGGTGTGGTCGTGGTAGAAGTTTACCTGTTTGGAGAGATAAAGACAATTTGTCATCCTGGAAGTGAAACAGGATGTGGAGCATTGTTACGCCACCTGTGAGTCATTGTGATACCACGGTGAGCGTAGGCTTCTCCTTGATCTTAAAATAAGCTCAGCGGATCACCAGACTATTTAAGGCAAGAACAGTATGCGGTATTCGTACAAGGAGGAATGCACAGTAGGATACTAGGAAGTCGTTTTACAGGTAGAAGTGTATAAGAAATAATGAGTGGAGAGAAAAAGAAAAAAAAGGAAAAAAAAAACTCTGAAGGACTTATTATCAGGAAGCGTAATTAAAGAAATAGGTTTCTAAGAAAAGGTCGTGAACACTGTTAAAAAAAAAACAAAAAAAAACCTTGCAATCAACAAACGTACAGAAATTAGTCGCTTCCTGGATACCAGTGTATGAATGAAGAATGTGCTGAAAAGGTTTCTGTCAATACCTGGAATGTGCCATCATTGAAGAGCATCATCAGGGCCCGGTCTGACTTCAGCCACTGCAGCAAATAGAGTCTAGGCTTTTCAGCGTCTGTTTCGATCACCACATCACCTCCCTAATGACAAGAGGAAATGTTAACACAAGATGCAAAACACATACATCTTTCAAAAGTACTTCAGTGCATAATATTTTAAATAGAGCTCATTAATATCACTTCATTCCAGGCTTGTTAATGATATACATGAAGCGTGATACATGACTGAGGAAATTACAGTTCCTACCCAAAGTTTTCTGAGCCCTTGAGATTTCATCAGCTTCACTTTCAGAAACATTCAACATGACCAAAGGCCATTAAAACTTTCGGAGGTATTTCATATGCGCCCTGATTCTATCAAAATGTCCACGCTTATAGTGTTTTAACATTCGAAAAAAGGAATAAACGCAGGATAGTTTCCACTCACATCCATCAGGTTTTCTTCCATGTAGTGAGCAAAGTACTTGAGAATCGTGACCTGGCCTACGCAGTTCTCGGGAACATCTGTTGTGTACATCACAGCGCACTGACCCATCTCAGCATGCTGCAAGACAGTCCTGCACAAGACAGACACACGGAGAAGATTAAAAACACACTCCTAACGAAAATCATATCAGTGACGAGGCAAGGTTATTTACAGTGTGTATCCATGAGATCTTAAAAAGCTATTTTTAGTTTTTTAATATTTTTAGTAACCTTGTTACTAGGTGCCAGTTTCCTTTACGTGTATGGTTACATTTCCCTTTTTATGTATCAAATGAAAAACTATTTTGTACTATTACTTGCTGATGATGCCTACTTTGGCTATTAGTGAGAGCTCATGTGCACTAGATATTTATAACTTTCTACTGCTCAAACAATGCGACTTCCCTCAAGATCGACAAAGTTCCAACTTAGAACCACAGAAGTTACTTGTCTACTTACGTATTTAAGTATGGACCTATCCAAGAACTACCCACCTGCTAATTATCTAAAAACCCAGCTTACAATCTATCTATTAAGGTACCAACCTACTCAATTATGTAGTTAACTCAGTGGTAGGTAGGTTTCTCGCCTACTTCTGCCATGTGGAAGTTCCGGGTTCAATTCCCACTTAATGCTCAAACCCCGGCCGTTGGATGCACTGCTGCTCCCAAGCCCGGGAGCAGCAGTGCATCAAACCCCGGCCGTTGGATGCACTGCTGCTCCCAAGCCCGGATGAAATGGGAGGGTTGCGCCAGGAAGGGCATCCGGTGTAAAAACCCGTGCCAAAGTTGTGTGCGAATCAGATGGTCTGCTATTGGCGACCCCTTGACAGGAGCAGCCCGAAAGAAAGCCGACAACATTTAAGGTTGCCCGACTATACCTACTTAATCAAGAATCCAACTATTACCTGTTAATAAATGATTTAACTATTTGAGCGACTTACTTATGAACCTTATTAGCTTATATACCATCTGACTAACTTACTACCCATCTATGCACCTACATAGTTAACCTATTTATATAACGACAGTACCTACTTACTGTACATATCTACCAACACAAGCACCTAAATATATAGCGGAATACAGTATTATGTACCCACATGACTTCCAAACTACCCATCGACTACTATAGATCCCTATTGTACCTGATTTTAGTACAGAACCGTCAGTAGCAATTTCATCTTGTTAATTTCTCATACAAGATCATGTGTTTTCACAGTGTGTTCATTCATTCTGGTCCTTCACGCACTGATATGTCTACCACAAAAAAATCCCTTGGGTAATTGTCATGTATCGTGCAATGATCCCAAACGACACTCAGAACTTAACAGCACTCGCTGCATCAAATGATTTGAGTCGGTAACCGAACGAGCCCTAGTACCTACGTTTTGTCAGCCAGGAGACTCATGTGCGTTCCGCTATTGAAGAGGACGCCCACTGTGTTGTCGGCCAGCTGATAACCAAAGCCGTATTTGTTGGAATAATCCACCCACTTTGTCACCCACTGCATGCTGCTGCATCCGCTAGCATTGGGTAATTTCTCAGCTGTGGATGAAGAGTAGATCGTTATTTGCATGTGAATTTAAATTGCCTTCCACTATGAATGGATTCGATGAATTTGTGAATGCGGTGCATTTGTGCATCTGAAGTACCTGTGGGCATGTGCTCGAGGCAGCCTCGTAAAACACTGGCAATGGCTTCTGCCACAGAGCCTGCTGTACTGTCCTCCAGACCTACAGAATTCAAAGGGAATGCACTCAGTAGTCGTAATGAGGTGCTGTGAGACAGGAAAATTACTGACAGTTATCTGACTGATGGAATACACACACACACACACACACACACACACACACACACACACACACACACACACACACACTTACATTCACTGCTGCTGTTGTAGCTCCCGAGGCTGCCTCTGACGATCATGAGGATGGTGTCTCGGGCTTCAGGCTGTGTGACTGTTGCCTGGGAAACAGGCTTTCCGGCCAGTAGTGACGGAGTCCCTCTTTCCTAAAAAGGCAAAAGGATGTGAGCGGGCGGGGGGGGATTTGCAGTGAAGACTGCAAATCAATGTCATTGTTCACTCTGTACTCTTCTGCAATACACTGTGTTCTCAATGGACAGTTAATCCAGCTCACCTCTGGGGATGCCAAGGCAGGCTGCTTATTAATAGAGGTCGTCTTGAGGTCATGACAGAGTTTGTAGATGTCGTCTTCTTCTTTGGCTGTCTTGTCTATAAGTGGAAGGAATGTCTTAATTAAAGAGTTACTATATCATGTTAAGTGTGTAGCAATGAGTCTAATACTTACTGAGATTCTCATAGTACTTGGCTTTGTCTCTTTTCCCACCAAACAGGGCAGCAGCAGCCTTCCTGAAAAAGCTCTTGGCAGGGCTGGAGATGTGGAAGTCTGGAGCAGAGAGACAGCAACTGGAGGGCAGTGTCTCTGGCATGAAGCCCTGTGTGGACAGAAACCACCAGTTAATCTCAGTGCTCAAACCTTCGGGAATTTTAAATACAAAGTCCGCAAAGCATAAAACTGACCTGCAAGAGAAAGTCATGCTGTGCAATCTCGTCGAGCCGCGGGCGATCTGCTGGGTCACGGGAGAGCATGCTTGAGATGAGCTGCCTGGCTTGGAGGGACAAGGAGGAAGGCAAAGAGTAGCGGGCCTCTTTAATAGAGCGATACGTCTCCTTTAGGTTATTCGTCTCAAACGGAGGCTTGCCCTGGAGCAGAGTGTACCTGCAGGAAAAAGGTTGAATATCAGTTAGAGAAACTCAAGTAGATTCATTCTTTTATCTTTGGTTTCATCAGTCTGTTTTTTTTTTTTTTTTAAATCTGGTCATGCACTATTGCTGGAACAAAGTTATACAAGGCAATATGTGCACTCAATTCCACGTGTCCCACAGGACAGAGTTCCCATTGTTGTGGAGTAAAAGGACTTACATAACGCAACCCAGAGCCCAGACGTCCGACTCCCAGCCGTGGCCTTGCTTGTTCAGCACCTCTGGAGAAAGGTAATTCGGGGTACCGCAGATTGTTTTGCGTCTGTTGCTCACCGGCTCCAGTTTGGCAGCCAGTCCAAAATCACCAACCTTCAGCTCCATCGCGTCACTCACAAACAGGTTCCCTAAAGAGTTAAAAAAGAAAAAAAAAAGAATTGACCACCACTTTTATAATCACATTTAGAGTGCTACACCTACTGTATTATTTGTTTCAGAATTGAGCTGTGTACCCAGTTTGAGGTCTCGGTGTAGGATCTCTTGATCGTGCAGATATTTCAGAGCTGACACAGTCTGCCTGAGGTAGTACCTCACCTCGGGCTCTGTTAGAACTTTGCGTGCCTTCAGGATGTGTGCTAATGACTGAAAATAGAATAGACAGAAAGATGCGTAAACTTCCACATGTCAATCGCTTGTGTAAAAAAAAAGAATGATTGAACGAGCAGTTCTTAAAATTTTGCACATTAGAAAGAAGTATGGCAGTGATGGTTTTCAGTTTGATGGTGTTTTTCACTGTGCCAATAGCAGAGTGTGTGGTGTAATGTGTTTGTGTGTGTGGTGTAATCTGGATGCAGGCAGGATGATGATGATGATGATGATGATGGGGGGGGGAGATGACTCACTCTTCTGCTGCAGTACTCCAGTAAGATATAGATATTATCCTTATCCTCAAAATGGTGATAGAAATGCACGATGTGCCTGTGGCTCAGTCCTCTGTGCAACTCGATCTCCCTGTTAATCTGCAAGTTTAACACCGAGTATTAGATCAAAAGGTTTGACATGAAGCAAAGGTAACTGACAGCAAGCTTCTTCCTGCTTTCTTTTCTTCGGGCGCGCTCACCTTCTCGCGCTGGTGCGGTTTGGCGACGCGCGCGTGCGGGATGATTTTGGCCGCGTACACCTTCCCGGCGGCCAGGTCCGTCAACTCGTAGCACTTGGCAAACCCTCCCTGTGACACACACACACACAGCATGGATAAACATAGAGCATATATATATATATTTACACACACACACACACACAACCGTTTATTTCAGCGCGTGAGTTCTGCGCGAACCTTTCCGAGAACTTTCCCGCGGCAGTAACATTTCCCAGTGACGGGATCCGTGATGATGCGCGAGAACTCGGCGCTGTTGTTGCCAGGCTGCTCCTCTTTCCTCCGCCGCTGCTCGCTCGGTTTGTTAAGCTCGCACATCCTGTCGTTATTCGTCGGCTGCTGTTTAGGAACGCTCCTTGGACTCTCCATGGCTCATCTGTCTCTGTCTCTCTCTCTCTGGATGTCTCCAGCTCGCTTATTGCCGCCCAGTTTTATACCGAGAGCCCCGCCTCCTGTCTAGACTCTGAACGCGCACGCTCATTTGACGTCATAAGCGAAGACATCATCTCGCACGCGCCTTTCTTCGCCTGTTCCTACTTTCCCAAAAAAGTTTCTTATTCTCCAGACACTTCATCAACCACTCGTTTACATTTTGGTCAAAACATGGTATTGTTGCAAAAAAAATAAAAAAAAAGTGTTCCATCTAGGTGAAAAAATATTTCATAATACCTAATGAAAAAAAAATTTTTTTTCATAATACCAAATGATTCTTATGTCAAGATCCATGCTTCGTTTTTTTTGTAAACATGCAAACACTTTTATATTTTTATCAGATAAAAAGAAAGAAAGAAAAAAAAAACAATTTCATGCTCTTTTATGTAGTGTCTGTAACATTTTTTAATTAAAATCTTTCAATAGTCTTAATTGTTATTCAGATAAAACTTGGCCAATTTAGATTTCACATGAAAAGATATAAACTTGATAAACTGTCACTCACTCATACCGCTTTATCCTGTATTCAGGGTTGCAGGGGCCTATCCCAGGAGACTTAGGGCACGAGACAGGGTAACCCTGGACAGGGTGCCAATCCATCTCAGGGCACACACACACACACACACACACACACACACACTCATTCACACACACACACACACACACACACACACACACACACACACACACACACACACACACACACACACACACTCATTCACACACTACGGGCAATTTGGGAACACCAATAAGTGTGTTTAGCATGTTTACATAATAGCCTAATCTGCAGGTCTTTGGACTGTGGGAGGAAACCCACCAAGCACGGGGAGAACATGCAAACTCCATGCACACAGAGATGGGTATCGAACCCGGACCCTGAAGGTGCAAGGCGACAGTGCTAACCACCCTTGAAAAATGTATTATTCTCAAATGCAAAATTGTTACGATATCACAACATAAATTTGGTTACAGACACTACAGATTTTTTTCCACCAAAGTTTTTACCAAAAAACTATTTAAGCAATTATTTTTACAGGACATATGCTTCCAGAAGATTACACCAATTTCAGTATCAATACACTTAAAGAAATATAAATTGTTTGCATTTAAAATCAAACTAAAATTTGACTTATATTTTTTTTAAGGATTAAGGATTCATTCATTCATTCATTCGTTTTCTATAATGCTTTATCCTGTATAAATGGTCACAGGAGCCTATGCCATGATGCTTAGAGCATGATTTGGGGTACATCCTGGACAGAGTGCCAATCCATCACAGGGCTCAGAGAACCCTGAGGGAAGCCACCAGGCACGGGGAAAACATGCAAACTCTACACATGCGCACAGACCTGAGGAGGGAATTGAACCTAGACCCTGGAGTGTGAGGTGACAGTGCTTAACACTAAGGCACTATGCAGCCACAAAAATATCAAATGCATTAAATGACATCTACAGTATGCACCAAACACACTTATCTTTAGCAACTTAAAGAAGTGCTTTGTACACAGACATGCAAGAAGTCAAAAGACACCCATAGTTTTATTATAATCCATAAGCACTACAAGTTGAATCACTTTTTGAGTAAGATTTAGCTATTAATACATCATTAATACTTTGCTAGCACAGTGGTGTAGTGGTTAACCCCTGTTTGACACTGCTTTGCACCTCCAGGGTCCTGATTCGAGTCCTGCCATGGGTCTGTGTGCATAGAGTTGGCACGTTCTTCCTGTGAATGGTGGGTTTCCGGGTGCTCGGGTTTCCTCCCACAGTCCAAAGACATGCAGATTAGTCTAGTTGCCGTTCCCAAATTGCCCATAGTGTGTGTATATGTGTGCCGTGAGATAGACTGGCACTCTGTGCAGGGTACGCCATAAGTCTCCGGAAAGAGGCTCCAAGCCCCTCGCGACCCTGTATACAGGATAAGGCGATATAGATGGCGAGGGAGTAAGTAATACTTTTCTTAACCTAAATACTTTTTCTTTTTAAGATCAACATCTTCCCAAGAGGTAAGTTTTTTTTTTTTCCCAACAGATCACCAAACAGCAAAAGGACACCATTCAGACAGCCAAGGTTGAGACTATGTTAAGGGATGTTTAACCCTTTTAAACAAACGGAACTGTACAATAGAAAAGGTCATTTCAAGATTCCTAGGTATTTGACCCTGGGACAGTCAAATGTCAGACTGACCAACACCACATGTTCTTTGAGAATCATGAATTTCCTTGGAATTTTTAATTTTACTGTAGTCATGCTTAAAGATGACTATTCTAAAGATGGTCCATTCTAGTATGAAAAGAGGGACACAGACACATAGTAGTTGTGTCAGTGGCAACACATTTCGTTGTACATATTTGATAATAAAAGTGTGGGTGTTTGTTAACTCCTTGCATGTCTCTGTAAAATAAAAGACAAAAAGAAAAAAGGTGAATAAGTGATTAAGACTCTGGTCTCACACTTCCGGGGTCAGGGTTCGATTCCGGCTGCGGGGTCTGTGTGCATCTGTGTGTTCTCCCTATGTTTGGTGGGTTTCCTCTGGGTACTCTGCTTAACTCCCATAATCCAAAGACATTAAGAATAGATTAATTGGTTTTCCCAAACTGCCCATAATGTGTTAACGAGAGTATAAGTGTGTGTGAGTGTCCAGGTGAACCCCACATTGTGCCTAAAGTCTCCTGGGATAGGCTCCAGACTCGCACGACCCTGTCCACAGTATAAGCGGTATAGAAGTCGAATTAATAAATTAATAAATGAATCAATGATCCTCTTAGAACTCATAAACTGCCACAGAGTCAGGGTTCAGATTTAGTTTGAAGACTTTCAGCTATTCGCACAGGCAGGGAGCCACCACCATGGTGCATGTACAGAAATCAATCTTGACACATGTCTTCCTGGTACCTTGAGGAATGGTGGGTGCAGCTGAGTCATACTAGAGACTCAAAGCGAGAGTGATGCAGTCGAGCATCAGGGAGCTGCGACGTGTCAGGAGAGAGAATGGAGAAAAATGAGCTGTGGGAGAACTTCGGAAGTTGGGAAACAAATCATGGAGCTGCACTCTGGATTACTTGCAAGGGACCGATGGCACCCGGGTGCAGAAGAAGTGAGTCGCAGTAGCCCAGTAGTCTTAAGATGAAAAAGAATTAGACAAATAACTGAATGGCCTCCCTGGATATGAATGGTTGAATCTTCCTAATGTTGTGATGAATAACATGGAATAATATATATATATATATATAGTTTTGTCAGCTGTCTAAAATCCTTCTTGAATCATTTTGAACTTGACCATATTTCTTGTCACACAGTATATCTGTGATTGTCTGTTACATCTCGCTCTGCTCATTTCTGAACTAAAGGAGCAGAGCATCACCTTGTGGTCAATGTAATGTACGGCCAGGCGTAGTTAAAGTGATGAAGTACAGAGTTTTACACATGACATTCAGACAGTCTATTTCTTTAATTTAGCTCTAAAGGAAAATTGTACTCTAGGGAAAGGGGTGAGTGGTTACTATCCTGTCAGCATTCTGGTCCATTCACAATCACACTCAGTTAAATGACACTAATCATTGTCCTCACCCAAGTGCCGAGTCAGAAGACAATTCAACAGCCAATTAGTCACAAGAATCACACGGAGCTCGTTCACGATTTTAATCGGAATCGTCAGAATTCTTCCAAATATCACACACCATCCATCTGTGACATAACTAAACTCTTGTTTCTCTCTATCTCATGTTCATACTGGAGTTCATGTTCATATCTTTTTGCTCATTTCGTGTGCTTACACTTGCATCATTTTTTTTTCTTCTTCTGTGAATCATGACAGCTGGTCATCCATCTGCACTTGGTTTCTGAAAGAGACAGTTGTGTCACTCAATCTGCAGTGATCTGGTGGTCATTTTCAACTTTATTAGAATAAACGCAATAATTATAATCCATCGTTCGTGAGAGGACGGCAGCAGAAAGTATAGAAAGTATAGACATGCTGAACTGTGTCGTGTCTCCAATGAAGTGTCTGACAGAGCACAAAGCTGCCGCCTGGCCCCGATCGTGCACGTGAGCCAACGTCACTAGGAGAGGATTCTAAATGATATCAATTTGTGTTGCTTCTTAGGACAGAAAAAATGAATGATGCTGTAGGCCTATGCAAAGTGAGCGCATGATATCTGGATGTACTGTAGTACTTTTTAACCCTCATTTTCTGCCAACTTGATTATTTACCAGCTCCCACTCACTCATTCTCATTTGACGACCCAACTAAGGAAAGTAAAATGCTATGCGTCATCATATATATACACTCACACATACAGTACAGTACTTTCCATGAATTCAGTCACTATGATTGCCAGAGGAGACAATGAAGCCGTTCCTCCAACCCAGATAGCACAATAATCAGATTCCCAAGCTTTATTATTATGTACATGATTAATGCATTAAAAAGCCTCTCATGCATTAATTAGTCTCCTCTTACAGATCAATGTTCAAGATGCTAATGCAATTTAACCTCAAGCCATTTATGTTCATTTTAATGGTCTATTTCAAGATTTCACACACATCTACAGTATGTATTTAACCATGCATTCCTTAGAATCAGACGAGAGTAAAATGTCACTGACCTCAAAATCTATAAAATGATAAAGCATATTGAGCCGAGTTGCTTCGCCAGTATTTTAATAGTAAGGTCACGTAGGTCAGAATCAGAATCAACAAAATGTAAAATTATACACACACATATGCTTTTTTTTGTTTTACGTCAAACCCATGACAATACTAACTCTAAGATTAATTTTTCTCTTAATTGTTAGCCGCATTATTCTGTGTGCATGATGGTTTGGAGACAGCAGATGGACAAACAAGAGTGAGATCGATCAGTGTGATGTCTCGCGACTCCCAGTAAAAGCAAAACTAATTTTAGTATACGAGTGTTCCTCTCAACATTTTAGCCTATCCAAAGAGACTCAGGGCACAAGGCGAGGTACACCCTGGATGGGGTGCCAATCCATTGCAGAGTACACACACTCATACACACACTCACTCGCACAATTGGGAACGTCAATAAGTCTAATCTGCATGTTTTTGGACTGTGAGAGGAACCTGGAGTACCCAAGGAGGAAACCCAGCAAGCACGGGAAGAACATGCAAACTCCACGGACTCAGACCCCGAGGCGGGAAACAAACCCGGATCCATCTACTGTATATAGAGATATCAAAGTATAGTATAGGAAGAAGCAAACTGACTCTCACCCAAATTTGAGGAATTTTTGGCTATTTTCCAAAATACGACCACAGACACATCTGACATGGCGTCATATACAGCATAAACCAGTCAGCGCAATTTCATATAATTCACTTCACTGTTGCGAGTTCAGATCTTTCCATTTCGCACTCGTGAAAAAGGCCTGCAGTGATTTGTTGGAGCTCATGATGGGAGGAGTTTGTGAACTGTAGCCATGTCGTAGGCCCAGGCTCGGTCAAGTCCTTGTCCCTCTGACGCTGAGGCATGCCAGTGAGGAAACGGGAAACGACAGGCGATCACCCTGGCATCATGAGCCAACTCCTGCTCCAGCTTCCTGCCTAGCACTTCCATCTGAGGAGACCCCGAAATGGGAAAAAAAATAAAGAAATGAGAACAACCATATGTGTAAGCATTTCTGACTCATGCAAATGTTATTACTGAGGGTTCTTTTAATAATCGGTCATGTTTTTTGTTGTTGCTTGACTTTATGTTTAATGGTTCCTTTTGATTGCAGGCACATGTTTTGTAAGCACAAAATGCCAATCCATCTGTCTACAGAGTCCAGTACATACCACTCCAGGCGCCAAGAAGACTGTCAGGTTCTTATATCGAGACAAATCAGTCTGTGAATGGGGGAAAAAAAAGAAAAAAAAAAGTTAGTATGTTTTTTTTTTTTTTTGTTGTTGTTGTTGTTGTAAACCCTACAGTATATGAAACACCATATTCAACCCATTTGTGTTTTACCCACTAGAGATAATACAAACTGAACATTCCGTACAGTGTGTGATTATCTGATCATTACACTATACGGTAATTGTTGCCACAAAGGTGAAAGCGCTTCACTGTGTAGGACGTCATTGTATGCTGTAGAATTAACTCATTAAGACTCAATGAACAAAAATGCCCACATGTACGCTCCAAACTCTAGTGGAAAGCCTTTGTGGAGGTTATTAGAAAAGCAAAGGGGCAACCAACATTAGAATGCCAAGCATATAACGGTCAGGTGTCCTTTTTTTGTCACACAGTGTATAAACACATTCAGATCTTATGCACATCTCCTGCAAAGTTGTTGTTCAAACAGCCTTTAATTACATTAACCACCTCCTGTAAACCGGTGACATGATCATGGGCACCCCAGGCTCACCCATGCCTGTGAGGACCTGAAAAGCCAGTGCATCACAAATCACTGACAGAACCACACCAGAACAGCCAGTACACCAAGACCTCGAGTGACCACTCCTCCAAACTCCCCGGATCCCAATCTGCACCCAAAGAAACCGCTGGTACCCGACACTACAGCACACCCCCAGACGCTCTGCAGCGCCACGCCCTGAGGGGCCAGGGCTCTCCTGGTGGTCGCAAGTGGAACCTAAAAACCCAGGTGCTTTCATTGTTACGGGTTTTAGTGTCATGGTTAAGAGAGGATGAAATACCTTCCAGAAATCATCATTCACGAATCTTGCTGCAGCACTTGGAATTCCCATCCACCTTGCTCTGGCTCTGGCGTAGCCTATGAGAATGGAGTTTATTTCGAAGCCAGTACACCGGAAGCCCAGTGATGAAGCAGCAAACACCTGCAGAAACAAACATGATCACAGGCCACGTCTAAGAACTGTAGTGTAGTTAAATGAATGTAATGATGATGATGATTATTGCTGTAAATCACAAATGTCCCCGTTTCTCACATGTTACTGAAATTGCCCATGCAACTCACCGTTCCTATAGAAAGTCTTAGTTGTGCTAAAATCCTGACGGAATGTGTTACCCAGTTCTAAGCACTCACCAGTCGTCCATCTCCGGAACCCAGATCTGCCAGACAGCCTCCTCGTCCCCGCAGGAGCCTCATAACATTCCGTGTCTGTACCGTACTCGAGGGCAAGTATGGCACCTGCACAGTGGAGAGAAGACTTTTGTCTCCGACTGGGACCTCTAAGAGTGAATTGAGGAGGATGCATAGGACAGAATTTCATAAAGTTTCACAGTCAAGTCAAGGGGGTTGTTTAGATGTTTATTGTCTGCATGAAGAATATTTCACATTGACATACTGTACCAGTCAACTGTGTGGAGGCGGTCGAGGGAATGTTCGTTTTAATGAGCAAATATGACCTTCATGTTACACAAGTTATTACTCACTGCAGCTGTTTCAAAATCAAGAACATCGCATGCATGGCACACATGTCATGAAAAACATCTGATTTGTAAGACAATCCATATTGATCTAGCGTGTGACATGGGAGAACAGCTCCCTAAAAGCCATTATCTAAAGGATTAGGCATGAAATTTGTTTGTACGTCAAATTTAATCCGGTACAGCTGGATGGAAAGAGTGTAACATGGAATAAAACATGGAAAACAGTGAACATACTGTAAAGAAACGCCTTACATAAGTCAGTGTCGCTAAACATTTGACTGACATGTTACCTTTAGACTCGCCGGCACTTTTCGAAAGCCAGGCAGAGCAAAAACTGTCCAAAGCCCATAAGAGGCCATAAGCATTGCTCCTGAGGCAGCCATGACACTCGGCTTTTCTTGAGCATGACATATTATTTTCTCCTGAAGGATGACGTCTACAGAGTCTTCCATGATTGTCTTCTCAGTACGACTGAAAAACTGAAATGCAGTCGATCAGACAACACATGTCTCATGTTATACATACACGGCCCTGCCAAGACACACAAGTCACAACCTGGATTTAACTCAGCAAATCATTAAGAGCCTCCCATTGGATAATTACTGCAGTGATTAAAAAGAACCGAACTGATGCGGTGAGTAGCTTCTGATTTCTTATATATGCACTCTGGCGTGTTCCAGAGTGATGGGTGCATCAGGGTAAGAAGAGACGCGGATAAAGTCCCTACCATACAAGCATGTGGGGACAATGTTATGATCTGGGGTTGCTTCTGTTGGTCAGGTCTAGGTTCAGCAATGTTATGTGCCCAAAAATTGAGTAAATATACCTGAATATTCTGAATGACCAGGTTTTTACATCAATTGATGTTTCCTTGATGATGTTACACACATGGATTGGCCATAACAGAATCCAGACCTTGACCCTTGATGGAAATAAATGTAGGGATTTAAGCTTACTGAAATGATTCCACGTCCATAATAAAGGTGAAAGGAGGTCCAATGAGATATTAGGTTGTGCGACTGTTTTTTTTCGGCTGGCTGTGCATTTCTAATGTTTCTCTCAACTTCACAGTTCTCTATGGAAGAAATTATAATGTACCCAAATCTCCAAATGGACAACTCAACAACAAGTCATGCTGTGAAATCTGCAGATCGTCTCTGGCACCATTTTCACTTGCTCACTGTCTATACCGCTTTATCCTGTATACACGGTATCTGGACCCTATCCCAGGAGACTTAGAGCACAAGGCGGTGTACAGCCTGGATGGGATGCCAATCCATCACAGGGCACACACGATCTTTCACACACTATGGCCAATTTGGGAACACCAATTAGCCTAATCGGCATGTCTTTCGACTGTGGGAGGAAACCGGAGTACCTGGAGGAAACCCACCAAGCACGGGGAGCACATGCAAACTCCATGGACACAAACCCTGGAGGTGGGAATCAAACCCAGACCCTGGAGGTGGCACCATTCTACAATTAAAAATAAAATAAAAATCTAATTACATCATACCATCAAACATGAAATGTGAAGATGAGCTTTTTCTTTTAGTGTAGGGGGAAAATACTTTCTCTCTCTTAGAAGGAAGTGGAGGATAAATCATGTAAGAATACATTTAGAAGAAAAAATCATAAAGAAAAAAAAAAGGTTGGGATGTCTATTAGGACCGTCTAGACAATCCTGATTTGTTTATTCATTCAGATAAATGAACATTAATAATTTTAACTATTATTCAGTAACCAAGATTTTGATACTTTGAAATCTTAAACACATTAACTTTTTTGTGTGCACATGCCAAAACCAGTGCACGTTCATGTCTAATCCCTGTGGTGGCATATCATATATGATCCAGTAGAGGGCGCCAAAGCTCCATGTTTACTCAACTTTCATATTCTAGAAAGTTTTGACAACAAAAACAAAAGTTCAGATCGGTGCAAGTCTAAAACACAAATGTGCATAAAGTTTCTTCACTGAGTATGCGACTACAGAATAACTATGCAAACTAACAGAAATAACTCCTGGCTCACGTCTAAGTGTTTATTATAGCTGCAGGTTGCTGCTACATAAACCATTCCTGCTGAGCTGATCTGCACATCACACATACCAAGATCAGATTAAATCAGATTTAAAATACAAGTCATGCAGATTAGAAAGCGACCGCGATAAACAGTTTAATCCAAAACAGAAATCAAATGTAGTTGAACAAACTGCGCAGCTCGGTGACTCACCTGAAAACGACGTTTCCCATGAGCCTTGTGGTGAGTGGGCGGGGCTGCAGCGTGACATCACATAACTGAACTTTAATCGGGTTGAATTTAATTGGCCGAGCTCGATGACGTCAGTGGGCCGGTTTTCAAACACTCGCACTGGTGGTTATTTTACATGCTAATTATATAGTATATGAATATTTTGAACTGACTTAAAGTAATAATGTGTCACATTACCTGATCATACATTAAACGAAATGTATATATAAAAAAACAAGACAAGAAGATTAAACGTGTTCATGTTAACGCGCTGGTACATTGTACTGTATATACTTTTGTATGTATTTGCTCTATGCTACCACCAGACGTCGCTGTGGAGTGATATTTAAAAAGATTAGGCCTACAGTTTCTTCTTAATGCAATCACTGTCAATAATAAAGTACCACAAAAAGTTTGGACACCCCTCCTAATTCCATGTTCTTTTCTGATTTTTATTTCTTTCTACACGGTAAAGCACTAATATCGTATGAACAGTTAATGTATCTGCTACTTATGCTCTGTAAAGCCTTCATAAAAGCTCTAATCTGATGTGCTGTTTGTTAATTGGTGATTTCTGAGGCTGTTAACTGTTCAATGAACGTCTCCTCTGCAGCAGAGGTACGTTTTGGTCTTGCGTTCCTGGGAGGGTCTTTATGGGAGCCAGTTTCATCATGGTGCTCGATGGATTTTGCAAATGCACTTGACAATATGGTTCTTGCAAGAACTGATCCAGAACAGGCGACCTTCGTGTCTTACCACAGACTTAGTTACCTAATTATATAATGCTATGTGTGTTATTTCATAGTTCTGAAAGAAAAGAAAAAAACATTGTATTGTATTGAAATGTTGAAAATAAATCATGAATGAAAAAAAAAAAAAACAGCATTGAATTAAAAGGGGTGTCCAAACTTTTGATTGGTCCAGTAACGTTTATTCATTCATCTTCGATACCACTGATGCTGTACAAGGTCGAGGGCGGTCTGGAGCCTATCCCAGGAGACTTTAGGCAATTTTGAAATGCCAGTTAACCTGAACTGCATGTTTTTGGCCTGTGGGAGGAAACCGGACTATCCGGAAGAAAACCCACCAAGGACGGGGAGAACATGCAAACTCCACGCACACAGTGGTGAGAATCGAACCCGGACACTGGAGGTGCAAGGCGACCCTGCTAACCACCTAAGCCACTGTGCCACCCCTTTAGGAGACTGTTTCTCAAATTTACACACATTTTCCCTTCTGTGCAAAGGATACTGGTTTTACGCTTTCATTCATGAGAGATTTTATCACAAGTCCCTAGTAGGAATGAAATTGTAATGAAAACTGGACAATCTCCAGCTTCTATTAATCTCTGTTAATATTTAGAAATTAGACGGGACTGCTTGTTCTGTTTCAGCTGGGTGCTAAATTCTGGATCAGAAAACTCTCACCAAAAGCCTGAAGTATAGAAATAAGCCAGTGCCACTGCACAGCGAAATTGTCAGGTGCCAGTCTGAAATATTTGAGAATTACAAACTGCACCCATAACACGTAATGCACTAAATCACACGTTGCTGCATAACTTTGTGATATTGTCAGTCTCAGACATCAGTCTGTTTGAACCATCACATTAGAATATAGATTTGTTTTTGTTTATAAAAAAAAAAAAACTCAAAGCAATACATGGTGAAAAGAATTTAGTTTTGACAAGAAATGTTGGAAATACACATTTGTCATTCTGTCAGCCGAACTGATTTCTGACTGGAAATTTAATTCCACGTCAATGGTTTAAATAAATGACTCCTTCCTACATTCCCAAAGCGCACATCACTCTCACAGAATGCATTTAGTCTTCCATTGTATACAGGGCTGTGGCTCTACATGGTTTCTTTTTAGTCTAACAGTTTTAGGCGCACAAGTGAACACTTTTCATGACACAGAAATAGAGGGGGGGAGAGAGAGAGAGAGAGAGCGAGAGCGAGAGAGAGAGAGAGAGCAAGCACATTGGCTTCTCCAAAAGTGTCTGTTTAAAATGTTTAACATAAAAAAAACACATTATACAAAAATAAATGACAAATCACTGCACCGTTTAAACAGCTTTAGGCACTTGGTATCACGTTATGAGCGCAGACTAGAGAGAATCGTCACCACAGTACAGAGAGATAACGTACTCCTACACGCCGCAACAGGTCCATCAGGATGACTCTGTATAAGCGTCAATCACAAACATGAACTGTACGAATCTGTAATGAGTGTATTTGTACCTAGCAATGCACACAACCATACACTTCACAAGACATGGTACATTTCTATGAAAACTAGACACTTTTTAAAAATAAATACAAATGGAAGACTCGAGGTGAATTGGAGTAAAAGCCTTTTGTTCTCGGACAGCACGTCGCGATCAGCGTACACGAATCTTCATCATTCAGAATGACCAAGTACCAGGTTAGTCCAAAGAGGGACATGAGGACCATTGTAAGAGTCTAAGCTAGCTCTCTGTAAACCTGCTCAAGACGTCATATCGTCTCAATGGAGCTACAAGAGCGTTTACATTTGTACATGGATGTAAAGTGCTAAGTCTGTTGAAATTTCAACCATGCCTGTTATATCAGTTGTGTATAACACCAAGACCTAGTTCCGAATGCTGCAAGCTGATAAAATATGAACACAATCCTTCTAAAAGTCCATCGTGAATAGTCATTAATGTGCATTTGTTTTAAAATTATAAAAAAGCCGTTCTTCTCCTCAGGAATTACATGAATTACAGCCTGGAGGTGTGTAGAGCCGCGTGTCTGGATAGCGAGGCTTTACCGACCCTCCAGCCACGTCGTCCTTGAGTCCCGCATTCTTCCTCACAAATATTCACAGGTCAAGATGCAGTGCAATCCCAAAACTCCTGTAAACTTTTTAAAACGTCGCACGCTTCCCCAAACAGTCTCCTAGCTGCCGTCACGGTCGCTCCTTTATCGCTGCTTCTCACGAGTCCATTTGAGCAGAGTTCTCTCGGAGGGCGAGGCCCTACGTCTTTTCCTCCCTCTCTGTTTTGCGGCGTGTGATGTTCCGTGGTTTGATCTTTAGAGAGAGCTCCCACAACGCCTCCTCGGCGAGATGGTCGCTGAAGTCGTTGAAGAAAGATACAATGTCATCGTTGTGTTTGAGATCGTAATGTCTGGAAGAGAACAAAAAAAAGTTCGGGGTTAAAATGAGAACGCAATATTCACACACTGCAGGTGTTTCATGCTGGTGGGTGTGCATTTTAAAGTCTATTAAGCAAAACATGACTGGGCAAGCGTTTCTAGGAAAATAATCAACACTGGGGGCAATGTGATGCGACCAATTGTAAAGGTAAGTTATTGCCAGCATTCAGATCATCAGGATTTCAGTACAAGCACAAATCTTCATGTGCAGATACCTTTATATCACAATAATTAGAATTTCTAAGATCATTAAATAAATGACAGCATGCAAAACAAATCGTCACATCTTCACTATTTTGCACAAAATACCCGAATGTTACAAACCACTAACACTAAGGATTTCTTCCATAAATGTTAAATAAATGTCTCCTTTTGGCAAACTTCAGTCCCTATAGCTGTTTCTGTTAAAACTACAACATATTAGAACAAACATTCACACACTGCTTCGCCAAAAAAATAAGTCGCACGCTCCAAGATTTTGTTACAGCACACAATGTAATGGCCAGTTCATGTGTGAAAATGATTCCTCGTGCTCCCAGAACCACTCTTTCACAACCTGAGCCCTTGAATATGGCCGTGCCATGAGGGGAGAAAAACCCCGTAGACGTGATGACCTGAATGTACTGAATGACCAGGTTGTCAGCTGACTTCATTTTATTGCTACATAACGTTGCAGAGTCTAGATCTGACCAACTGAAGCAACCACAGATCATAACACTGCCTCCAAAGGCTTGTACAGTGGACACTATGCATGATGGAGCATTTCTTTATGTGCTTTCTTTCTTACCCTGACACGCCCATCGCTCTGGAATAGGGTCAATCTGCTCTCATCAGACCACATGACCTGTTTCCATCGCTCCAGAGTCCAATCTTTTATGTTCTCATTAACACATCACATCCTGTATGTGTATGGAAATGCTCTTACCTTCACTACCCCC
>JAAGKR010000194.1:0-72309 GCA_011419295.1 Clarias macrocephalus | reverse complement strand
ACACCCCCCCCCCCCCCCCCCCCCGACCATGCTTCTTCCACAAAATCAATGGTTCAGCACTATCCTTCCAGGTGTTGATAATGAGCTGAAGGATTATTAACTCAGTCCCAATGACTTCAAATCTCCTTACCTGTTTTCTTTGCTTGATGCAGCCCAATAACGTGCATAACCTGTGATTTGCCTTGTAAAAAACAGTCGAAACTACTGTCTGAGCTGCTGTTACAGAATATTAATCAATACCTTCTGAACTATTAAAACTGAGGATTCATCAGTGTTGTCATAATTCTTCTCTGGTTAAAGATTTTTTCTTTATAACCAATAATGAAAGAATATTTATAATAAATTGCAGGTTTTTTTTTTTTTATCTGGCAACTGCATTTGAAGCCAGCATCTTCTCCATCTGCAAATATTTGAACCAGACTGTGCGTCAGGAAGGGCATCTGGTGTAAAACCTGTGACAAACTGTTGTGCAGATCAGTTGGTCCGCTGTGGCAACTCCTCAATGGGAACAGCTGAAGGACTACCAACATTGTAGCGGACGAGTGGTCATCTTTCGGTTTCAAAGAAAAGTTTGGAGCTGAAACTTGTTTTCCATATTTCCTGTTCACATTACAGATTTCTCGTGAACTGCGAGTTCAGTGTGAACAGGAGAGCCAGGTTTGGTACTAATGTACTAATTCTGTCAGTGATGTAATTGCTTGTATCGTCACTGAGGACACTCACACTTGCTGGAAGCGGCGCATGCTGTCAAGGATGTTGAACTGCTGCCAGCGCTTTGAAAAGTTCACCTTCCCGTGGAAGAAGTCAGGATTCCCAAGGTGCACGAAGGTCAAGTCCTGAAGGATGAGACCCCTTTAAAGGAAAATATGGTGAAAGAGACAAGATGACGTAAAGCACAAACTTAAAAAACAAGAGGAAATGACTAAGGTTTTTATGAAATCCACTGCAACGCTAGACATACAGGTATGGTATACAGGGAGGCTCAACTTCTGCCAAGGCTGCTCTGTACGCCCGGAATGACGAGGAGCTATCGATTAAAGTGCAGTACTCCTCCAGACCCTAACACATACAACACACACAAAATCATATCATCAACATCAACCAATGTAGCAGGAGGAAACAAGCTTGCACATATGGATGTGTGCGATGATGGCTGACCTCTGAGGTCTGCTTTTGCCACTCCAGTCTCCGAATGGGTGCAGAGTCCAGAGCCGACAGAATCGCCAGGTAGGAGTTGAAGTTATTAAGTTTCCGTAAGTGCTGTGAGAAAACGGAAAAGGTCAATCATCTCATTTCATTTTGCAGACTCTGTGATGATAAATGAACAAACTAATTTTACCTTCATGATTTTGATAAACTTAAGGAGGAGTTTTTCTCGGTCTTGGGCCTTTTCTTGCAGGATTATTAAAGAACGCACCCTTGAGGTGAGAAAAGGGACAAAAAACAAGAAAAATAAAAGGTAAAGTAGATTAGTTTACTGAAACATTACAGCCACTTAAAAAGGTACAATGAACAATAAAATATTAGCGAGCGAGCGAGAGAGAGAGAGAGCAGGATGAAGTGAATGAAAAGGATTCATTAAACACTGACCAAGTCTTTCTCTACACTGCATCAGACTGTTTGAGAAGGAACTGTGTTTGATTTCACACGACCACTACGAGAGAAACCATATTTGGTAGCCACCCAAGAATTTTCAACAAACTGAAAGGGCTTGGTGGTAGAACTTTTTGGTACATCTAACCAGCTTTTGCTAAATCATTTTATATAGGTTGGGGGTTAACAATTAAAATACTTCTGCTTTACACGATTTTCTAAATTAGCATGAATTTACGACTTGCCGTCTCACCATCAAGAAAGAAAAACGAACTGACTAAAAAGGTAAAGCTGTCACTGTTTACTGGAGAAATATCTGCTATATGGGACAGGATGAAATCCAGTCCTGGAGGGCCAGTGTCCAGAACAGTTTGTAAATCTCGGCCACCTACACACACATTAAACCTGGTAAATTGACAGATTAGTTGTATTGGCTGTGTTTGAGCAAAAGAAACACCACTATCTTAAACAGTAGTCCTCTAGGACTGAATTTGAAGAGGCCTGCATTATAGAAATGTATAAATTCTGAAGATGAATTTATTCCTCATGAGCAAGCTGGAGTCGAAATACGCAAAGGATACAACGGAAAGACAACAAGAAGACATCTTCAGAGGAATCAGAATGAAATGGAAATCCGTCCTTGTTTCAGTGACAATGGACAGTTTGATTATGGATACTGTACTTCCCTGTTATAGAAGGGAAGTATCCAAAATCAAATTGTCCATTGTCACTGAAATGAGGATGATCTTCCTTTTCAGTACTGTACTGTATTTCATTTGATGCATAAATACACTATCAGTCAAAAGTCTGGACACACCTTCTATTTCGATGTTTATGTAGTGATTTATATCCTAAGGCAATAGTACAGTACAGTCTAGGACAATACTGGAGATTTCAAAACTATCAACATATGGAATTAGATAATTAAGTAACGACAAGAAAAGTAACTTCCGACAGTTGTTGCTGTAGGACGCGAAGGTCAGGCGTTCTGGAACAGTTCTTGCAAGAACAGTATTGTTAGGTGCATTTACAAAACCCATCAAGCACCATGATGAAAGCAGGACCTAAACTTTCCTCTGCTGCAGAGAAGAGGTTCATTTACAGTTACGGATTAGAGCCGATATGAAGGTTTTACAGAGAATATGTAGCAGACGCATCTCAGTATCAACTGCTCAAAGATGATTATTGCATATCTTGGGTGTATTCTGCATTGTTTTACAATGTTGAAAGAAATAATCAGGAAAGACCATGGAATTAGAAGGTGTGGCCAAACTTTTGACTGGTAGCGTATATAAGGAATTTCCTGGTTATACATTGACTATATTCCTGGTTTCATGACTACATAGCACACAGACAATACGCAAAGTCCCGCTTACATAAATACTTCTGTACACAAGTTAGCAATTAAAAAGAAAAACGACCCGTAACAGTCTTTAGATTAATAGGATATCAGGATATACTTATTGAAAGACACTTCCCGAATAAAGTTTTCTGTCGCTCTGTTTAAGGGCGTTTGCCAAATGCCATAAATGTAAAAGAACTGCATCATACCAGTAAGACATGTTATTGAAGTGTTCTGTAAACTGGGTCAGATTCGGACTCTTCTCTTCATTCTGTTCTTTTGCCCACAGCAGGACTTCAGGGATCTACAAACAGAAGTTTCATGCGTCAGAGAGAGCACTTCCCTTCCACAGATCACTTTACAGTTCTAAATAGCCATTCCATAATTTTATGTATGTATTAAGACGAGATATGCTATGTGTTATAGTTCTCCCTGTGCAAAAAAATAAACAAAAACACAGGTGGACAGGTGATCAGAGTACGGCAGATGTTTTTTTGACTCACGTCCAGTCAGATTCAGCAGATTTGAAAGGATAATTGCTGCCATACTAAATATTGATTGGTGCATAGCAATTTAATTCGATAGCTTTGCAAATTATTCTTATTATCTTGACTGACAATTTCACATTTGTCTCAATACTTTTGGCCACTATGTCATAAACCTGAAAACACAGGGATCACAATAACACAAACTTACAAACACTGATTGTTAGCAGCTGCTTGGATGTTGAGCTAAATATATAAAATAATAAAATGTCAATAAGTTATTTAAAAAAATTATTTCTTTTCAGTGTTAAACGACTTATTTATTTTAGTCAAACACAATTTTGGATTTTGATCTAAAAAACTAAGTTATAAAAGACATTACATATTTACTCTGTACAGTAACATGTAATCAATGATGATAAAAAATATCATTTATCACATTAACCATAAAATTCAAATAACTCAAATGAACAATTCAGGAAATACTGAGTGTACTTAGTAACCACTACTTTAGCAAAAGTTAAGCAAAAGCACAACAAGTTTCTCAAGTTTCTCAGTTCAAAAGTTTGGCTTCTAAAGCTTTAGAAGCTTAATCCCTGCGAATTTTGAAAAACTGACCTCCATGACAAGTTATTATAAGACAAACTAAATAACTACCTCTATTTTGTAGAATAGCTCTGCGTCCAGGAGAGTGAGCTGATCTGCGATCTCATGGCTACGGAAATCATGAAGTGTACCAGGCCTATGAAGAACAAATGATATCAGATGGTCAGGAATAAAATAAAACCTCTCCATCATTAAACTAAGACAAGCCTGTCTGACGCTAAATCAATACAAATCCGGATTAATACACACAAATACAATAGTGTCACTTGGTTAAAAAACAAAACAAAACAAAAAAAACAAGTGTGATATTCTCAGCAAGCATAAACGCCCAACTAGGAGACTGGACTGGACTGGACACTTGGGTGTGTATTTACCTGGCAGCGACACTGCGGCCAGCAAGAGTCTTCAACGAGTTAATGTAGCTCAGCAGCTTCTTCTGCTCCACTTTATCCAGGACGTTCTTGCGGAGGACGCGGGCCAGACTGAGCTCCCCGCTACACACCAGACTCACCACCAGGTCCATCAGGTGCTTCAGAATGTCTTCTGTCAGTTCCACCAAACTGGTGCAAACACAAACACACACATCAAACTGCAGAACTGGGATTTAGATTTCTGTAAAAGCTTTATATAAGGAATAAAAAATATAGAGGCATGCTGTTGTAGAAAAATAATCAATAACGAGGTCATGTGATTCAGTCAGACGCAAAGCAAAGATAACTTTACAACATCCTAAAGTTCTTTTATTTCTTCCCATCACACCAATTTGCCAATTACTTAAAAAAAAAAATAAAATAAAAGAATCCAGAACAACATGGACTTGTTATTCATTTAAGTAATATCATGTGAGAGGGAGTGCAGTTGTGATTAATTTTAGCTGCGTCCTCGTGCTTATGACTGCATTATAGCTATGCTGATATCCAGCACAACAGTACAGTCTCAAGTGTGACATCGTTTTTATGTAAAACAGTTCCACAAACACCATTTATCATTGACTGATAATGATTTGTTTGGTTATTTAACTGGCAGAACTAACAACTCATGAATGGTGGAGCTGCTGACTGATAGTTAGTGTAATTAACAAGAGTGAAAGTAGTTTTAAATTTGGCACTATGTACCCAAAAGCTGAGGAGAATAAACCATGGAGCATGGAGTCCTGTATATCTTCTAAGTTTCTCTTTATATTTACACTTATTCCTTTTCAGAATATAAGCTCCGTTAACATTCCTGGGTTGAATCCCAAACCACATTAAATGGAAAGCTAGTGAGCTATGTAAGGTGTACAATTCCTTCCTTCCACACACCAAGTAGTGCCCTTGATTACAGTTACACAGCGATTTTGGGTTCAGCCTTGTGTTAGAAGGTAGTTTGCTTTGCAGCCGTGAATAAAATAACACAGATGGTGCATAGGCGTTTAAGAACGACTTTGAAGCAATTATTAAGGAGACAAAGTGTTGTTTAAGATGACATAACATTATCAGAAGTGTTTTCTTGCTGGAACGGTTCAGTGATTAATTTTTTTTACCGCAGGTTTTCGCACGCATCGTCTCTCTCCTCAGAACTGCGGATCTTACAGACCTACTGTCACCCATGCTCCGACCAACAGTTAATACAGACCAACATAAGAGTTGAACATCGCAGTGCTGTTACTGTCCATTATCACCACTTTTTAATGTTTCTCAACCAATCAGATAACTCTGTCTTTTTTGACTGTTGTATAATTATAGTTATAGCCTGTGTTGCAAAACAAACTGCTTCCTGTTATTACTTTGCAGTTAAGCCTCTATAAATATCACCACCAGCATCTCTTATTACAGAGAAGCGGGAAAGCTCTCAAGTGTCCGAAAATGCAGAAGAATTAAGTGAACAGCTTCATCATTTCGAAATGATGCAGTGACAGTTGAGACTCTTTCCAAAATGCAAATAAATGCAGAAACCTTCACCATAATAATTACTCATTTAAAAACCCATTCATGTGTTACATTGCTATATAATGCGAACAGTCGTTATTATAAAAACAATACCGTACTCGAAAAAGCACACTGATATCAACTTACAGCTAAAGCTACCGTCTGCTGCAAAAGCAAACTAGTTCACTCCTTTTGATTAATTAGAACTGAGAATTTAACAGTGTTGCTGTATAAACAACTATCTATGTCTTTGCATTAATTTCAATTTTATTTATATTGAGCTTTTAATAATAGACCTTATCACAAAACAGCTTCACTGTTTGTTGTACACTGATGTTTAAAAAATGTACAGGCTTATAAAAACATACAGCTTTATCATAACAAGCAAGCTGGAGGCAACAGGAACAAGAAAATAACTCTGATATGACATGAGGAAGAAACATTGAGAAGAAACCATACCAAAAAAGGGAACCCATGATGATTTGGGTGATACCGGAGTCAATGATTGAATTTAAATCAACAGGAAGAAGTTTTTTCCATTCGAAACAACGGAGACGCAAAGACGGAACATGGATTAACTGTTTTGTACTTTTAGATTCATCGATTCTTTACTCACCAAAGCTCGTCCACAACACGCACCAGCACGAAGAAGGTGTTTTTGCTCACTCGCTTCTTGATGGTGTCTGAACTGTGAGAAAATCTAGTGTACGTGTCAAGTGATTAAGTAAAAAAAAAAAAACAACAACAACAGAAAAAAAAACAGTTGATCTGTTGATCAGTCACAAACACACAGATGCTATTTCTCAAGTCTTGCTGATTATCTTATCTTATCTATAGACTCTTCTTTATATGAAAAGCAGAACGTGCAGACATGCGGCACGATGCTCGCCTCGAAATCTTCTAATAAAAAATTGTTCTGTTCTACAGTCAGGATTTTGAATCTGCACTAAAAGGATATCTATAGTGAAGCTTCTTGATGAGGTCCTCTGGGGTTAGAAACGTCCTATAGGTCGTCAGGAAGGCTTCACAGTATAAAACCAGATCTGCAACAGACAGCACACACTTCATTAACACACACAAAAAAAATACATCATCCTACACACTTTTTATTCCCTCCACCTAACTGGGCGATGGGGAAAACGGCTTCTTTTCCTGAAATTGGACAGGGAGAAATTCCCAATTCCTAATATTTTATTTATGTATGATGTAATGTACTACAACATCGATTCTCCAGCAGGGGGAGCCAATAGCCCACAAAAGACTTGAGCACACCCATTTCCCGTTTTAATTTATTACATTAACAGGTGGCTATCATCATGCTTATGATGATTATCATCAGAGAATTTGTGGTATACCTGCTACACGATACACTATAAGTGAAGAAAGTCCTGCTATAAAAAGAACGTATATATGTATTTGTTTTTAACCTTTAGGGTGATTAGCGATAAACTGTATATACATGAGTATTGTTACAGACAGGTGATATTTGCTTGAATTGAGGTAGAATATGGAAATGTATAAGGGGCCAAAATTTTAAACAGAGCTGCACTAAAGTAAAATGATCCTGGACGGCAACTTGGAAAATTGGCACGTATTGACAACCGAGTCTACATGAGAGCCTTTGCTTGAGATAAAAAGCGGAATTATACTCTATTACCACATTTCATTTTGTCCATTCGACATGTCTGACAAAATATACAGTTTAAAAGTGATTAGGGGTGCTACGGGCCTATCACAAATTACAAAAATTAAAAACAGCCAATACCATAACTCGCTGATCTCAGGTGTGTGGGTTATTGGGATGTGCCATTTAAAAAACTCTATTTGTTTTGTTAAATTTATTTATTACTATTATAAAAAACAGTGCACAATTATAATTAAGATCTGAAAAGTACTGAATTAAAAATTTTTTTTATTGGAAAGTAACATATTCCATTCTCTTATTACTTCATGTAGATTATAAAGAAACTCAAACCAACTGAATAACCTATGCTTGACTTAATTTTCCACTCCTTAACTAGCATCAAGCGGCTCTCACTAACACAGAAATGCTTCTCTAAAATGTGACTGTCCTAATATAGTCACTCGTTATAACATGCAGCACATGGAACACGACTGTGTCAACGAATAACAATCTGAAAATCTGCACCGGACATTTTTAAATAAACTCGCACATCATGCACTTTGTATTTAGCGAGTCAATCATAGTTATTCATTAGTAAGCAGCGAGGACAGGCATTTATTTATAAACATCAGAATTTCTGCATTTTTAAGAGGCAGCCTGCAGCCTATACCTCTCATCATCCAGAATGTGTCTGAATTACCCTTACTGAATAGTCGCTCACTTGCTGCACGCATGCAACGACCAGGTAAACCCAGGCTGTCGACTCGTCTATCTTGTGATATCACAATAGTATCAGTTTACGTGATCAGCCAGTTGGAAGACAACCAATGTGTAAAAATTAAGCGATTATCGTCTGATACCGATCGGAGCACATTTAAAAGTGATGTGCAAAAGTTTCTCTGTGCATGTACCTCACAAACTGTATTGCACTGTACATCCAATAATGTGCTTAAAAGCAACGTGCAATGAGTTGGAAACAAGTTATGCTCAATCCAATCTGTACTTTTTTCATTAACTTAAAATGGGAGAAAAATCCTGCACTCTACATGGCAAATGCTGAGAAGCATGCACACAATAAATATACACACATTGATGTAAATTAATTTTACCTTTGCGATCCGTTTCTGTTGCATGAACTAACAAAATGTCTCCGGATCCCGCTCGGACATCTGGTCCATCATCGTTCTGTTTCCAGGGAAAAGGGGGAGGAAAAAAAAAGGTTTAACTAAAATCTGAGCAAATCTTTGTCTACACATACACCAATCAGCCATAAAATGAACACCACCTAACATTAACACATGAACACATTAACACTGATCATTAGTTATATAATCAGTAAACTAGTGACTGTATCATGACATCACCACATAAGGCTCAATTACGGCTTGTGAGGAGCACAGGCTAACATCAAATCAGATGAACCTCCTCCAAACTCCCCAGATCCAAATCTGATCAAACACCCACGGGATGCTCTGGACAAACAAGTCCAATCAACGGAGACCGCAAACCATAGTGCCGGACATCACAGGACATCCCCAGATACCCTGAAGAGCCACGCCCCGAGGGGCCAGAGCTGCCCCGGCGGCAAAAGAGGAACCCAAAATCTGGGTAATTATAACATTTATATTTTTAACATTTTGGCTGAGCGGTGTATATCTGTAACAATTAAGCATAATGCTTATGGTGACTGTTGACTCGTCTGCCATACTGCAGATGAATAGACTGCATAGATTGAGGTTAGAGATGAGCGAAAGGGTGTCTATAAATACATTCTGCGTGTACAGTAGTCTGGTTCTGCATTCTCTGGGTGGAGGGGGATGCGACATCTGCAGCTACATTAACCTAGCAGCCTTTCACACCATTTCCACTACTTACCTGTGTAAGTATTAAGAATATAAAGCAAGAACATGTCTTTATACGTTTCATCACTTTAGCTCCACATTTGCTTCAAAATGTGAAGATTTGCTCCCTATCTGTGATCGTACATAAAACGAGAGGGTGTGGCCCAAAAGGAAATTATTAAAAAAGACCCTGGAAAGAGTTGAGCACTGACCAAAATACAACCCTCAGCAGGACCAGTGGTCAGGATTCTAAGCATGGCTCTGACCATTTTCTTAACCTCGGCTAAATCACTGTAGTTTAAATAAAGCTATGAAGTGAAATCTCACTCACGCATTGACTAGTTGGGTTTGTAATCGTCTGTGATATTTTCTAAGAATTTAGCAGTTATTAGGGCAGCTGTGAATGCTTAGTGTTTCAACTATTCCTTAGGACATGCATTCAAGTGAAACCTCGAGTCTGATGGAAGCTTGTGTTTAGCCATGTATGATACAATATTATGCTGACAATATTATCCTCCCTCCCCCCTCCATCGATTGTAATTATCTTTTATCTCAATTGTGAGATAAGATGTTAAAATGAGATAAAAAGAAGATTTTTGCTAATGCTCTAATATACACTGATAACTACATGATAAAAAGTCAATTGCATGATATAAACTTATTACTTAATTGAGACATTTTATCTCAATATTGTATATTAACTCGTAAGTGTGAGATAATTCTGTGTAATATTCTTCCAAACAGTCTAGACGAACAGCTATAGTATTAGCTATGACAGTATTTTCTATCTGAAGCTTTCTGGTGAGCTTTCTTCTACATGATCAAGAATTCTTATTGAATTACACACTTACACTCACTGCGTAGACAAAATTCATCTCATTTTCAAGCGACGGGTGAACGCGTACTGAATAACGAACTGTGCTGACAAGACAAGGGCCAGTCCACGCACATTCTATCTGCTCTGGAGATGTGATAAAAATATCGCTGATTAATCGGAGGGCGAGGCACTAACAGGGTGTTACCTCTTGTTTTAGTGTGATGCGGGCCATGATCTCATTATGATCCACCAGGGACAGCTCGTCCAGCTCCTCCGAGCTCAGGTCTGAATCTGCACACTTCTGCTTCCAGCTGAGACGAGAAACACACAAGTCATGGTTGTGTATTAATTAACATTAAACGCCAGGACAAACCCCACAAACACCTTTATTCGCGTTGTGTTAAAATGTAATTAACAAATCCATGTGAATTAGTTACTATTTTAGAAACAATAATGTATTTGCCTGAGAATATTAACGTCAATCTGTAATCTGCATTATAGGTGCCATTACTGTCACAGCTGCTGATAGAAAATGAATCAACACTTTTTGATAGACCAAAAAAACTACAAAAAAAAAAAAACAAGAATTCAGCAGTGGTGATTAAAAAAAAAAAAAAAAAAAAAAAGTTGTGGCCATATCATCAGGCTAGCTGTTTGTTTATAATCCCACTGCTCTGTTAACACAGACTCATCTACTCGCATCAGTATTCTAGATATAGCTTTCACCAAACAGGAACTTTCTATGAATAAGATCCACATTTTTTCACAGTTTCCTTGTAATATGATGTCCTATGGCGAAATGATGAAAATCGCAGACATCAAGATGTTATCTTTTGTACACTTTTATGGGTACAAGATTTATCTGGCACTCGGGAACTCATGGGCAAAACATTTGAAGATATTTTATTCAGAACGAATCAAGGTTATACCTGAGAAGCATGAAAAGTGTGGGTGGAAAGAACGGTCACTTGAGCTACACTTAGGCTTTGCACATGCAACACTTACGTGTCAGGTGTAAGCTCTGTTTTTAACATTCTGATCCAGCCTGAAAGATTACATCATTTAGAGTAGTGTGTGTGTGTTGCAATCCTGAGTATTAGCACTTTGGGTCAATCGTGTGGTGTAGCTCACCTGTCCGAGTCAGTCGACTCCTTGCTTGGGTCCTGGAGCGAGTCTTCCGGCCCACAGCTGGGGTCCTGCCAATGACGGAGAAGCATTAAAACGGCATCAACATATGGTGTTCGTGATTGGACTGCACAAATCAAACAATTTGAGGGCGCTGTCAAAAATAGAACAGCTGAGTGAATGTAACATCTAGCTGTGACATTTCACTCTGCAGCGTTAAACAGCGGCAGGTCAAGAAAACGACAAGAGGAGAAATGAGTCAGGAACAAGACGGACATCCAAATATGATATTATGATAAGTGAGCTGCCCGTGACGAAGGTAAGACGTTAATCGGGCTTCTTTCCCACTCCTGCCATCAAAGGCACAAAGATGTCCGACAACATCACTGTATAAAGCAACCCATAAATGGATACGGAGCCCGTCAGTCAGCGCACAGCACTCACACAATCAAACTATACATGACTGCGTAGTGGGTGTAACATTAAAGCCGAAAGAAAAAGAAAAAACACACAGGCATGAGGTTATATGAAACGGCAAACTAAGAAAGTTTCCATGAAGTGGATAATAAATTGGATATTTTAAATCCCAGACAAAGAATTTTGGATAATGGATTACTTTTTGCTCCTTGTGTCCGCTCACTCCATATGAACTCTCGCTTTGCTAGAAACTCAGTGAGAGTTAAACGGCATACTGTAATATTCAACATGTCAGCTGTATTACTTATAGTAAACCCCACCCCATAAGTACAAACATCCAATTACGTGGACGCACATGCAGACACAGGACGCTTTGCTTAGCTAGTTAATAATAAAAATAAATAAATTAATTTAAAAAATACAAATAAAAAAACTGCATATGCGCAACAGATGTTGCAATCTGAAAATGATATTTTAAAAATTATACCAATTTAAATTGGACATGGCATTGGACTGCTGACTGTAATGTCCAAGGTTCAAATCCTACTATCACCAATTTGCCACTATTGGCAACCTGAGCAAGTCCCTTAACCTTCCGCTGCTCAAATATATAACGGGATGAAAATTTAAGTCGCTCTGGATAAGGGTGTCTGCCAATTGCTGTAAATTTTAAATGTTTGTGGTTTAGTGGTCTCTCTCTCTCTCTCTCTTCTCATTCAGGCACATGGGTGTATAACAGAAAATGACTTCTCAGGACCACTGTTTTTTTTGTTTTTTCCCCCGATTTTCTCCCTATTTTAGTCGTGTCCAATTCCTCCCCGTCACTAGGGGGCTCCCACATTAAGGCTACTACTACCACTCAGTCGGGAGGGCCGAAGACCATCACGTGTTTCCTCCGAACCACATGACGCCAGCCGACCGGATCTTTTCGAACCGCTCGCTCACGCACCATTGGGGATGGAGTAACACACTCGGAGGACAGCGCTATCCGCTTCTTCCGCTTGCGTGAGCTCACAGACGCCCCTGATTGGCTGTAGAGCCGTGATTAATGTGGGAGCACCAAGTACCTCTCATCCCTCCCCTCTGAGAGAGCTCAGCCAATCAGCTCTATCAGGACCACTGTTAATTGGACCATCACACTTTACCAAAAAGTGTTTCACTTACCAAAGGTTTTTGTACATTTTTTTAGCTACTGCATGTTCAAATGAAGACCGTGTCATTATTTTAAACCCTGGCTACGAATTAAACACATAAAAGCTGACGGGACACAAAATAGTTCTGCCACAGTTTTCTGCACTAGTTCAGAAAGATGTTGAATATATTCATATGGGTGATGACGTTGGTGGGAGCACATGCTTGTCTCGGACAACCTTCAGATTCTCAGGGTTGATTTCGTTGCATCTTTGCTCATGTTGTTTTGCCACCTAGGATCTCTTTTTTATGGAGGACCCTGTGCTCCGACCGCAGCTTTCTAACATTGTGAGATACACGAAGGATCTTTTTTTTTTTTTTTTTGCTGTAATGTATAATGTATATGAGAGAAGTAAAGACCTTTATGCCTTTTATAAAAACCTGTCTGGATCACGGCAAACTCCACAGATCAACCAAATTCTAGCGGAAAGATTAAACTGTTTTTCCATCGTAGAGGTTGTTCTAGTGCAAATAAGATCGTCATGAATGTCAATAGCTCCATTACAGAAAATGCTACAGCACCCTCCACCCAGGTTTCCCAGGCTGCAGAATACAAACAATGACTCTCCAGGGTGCATGAGATGAACACAAGCAGCTCACACCAGAGCACAGGGGCAAAAAAAAAAAAAAAAAAATCAAACGCTTCGGCTACAACTCGAGCAGTGTGGCTCCTGCTACTTACACCATTCGAGAGCAGCAGGTCTCCGTTGGCTTGGCTAGACGAATACAGATTGACGTACCCACCCTCGCCACCCTCGTCACTAGCATTCTGGCTCTACAGAAAGAAGGAGCAGAGGTGGAGAGGCGTCAGATAGAAAAAAAAAGAAAGAAAAAAAAAAGCAGAAGCAGAATGCAGGGCTGGAGTCCACCCAGACACACTGGGCTTCAGGCTTAAACTTTAATAGAAAAGGAGAAAAGAAAGAAGAAGAAAGAAGGAAAGAAAGAAGTAGCCAGAAAAAGCATGCAAGGGCAAAAAAAAAAAAAAAAGGAGGAAGTGCTAGTGCTCACAGCCATTTAAAGCATTCATTTTGTCCGACATGCATCAGCCAGTGTCTGGTTACAATCCGAATCAATCAGGTTTACATCCACGTCACTATGGCAAAAATGTGACCAACGTTAAACACCTTGTCAATTTTTTAACATCTGAAAAAAGTCTGATCGTTTTTATCACCACACTCTACACTAAATCAGGTGCTTTACTCATGATCTTTGCAGAGTGCCTAGCAAAGTGTATTATGAAAAAAAGGTACACATTTGATGAGCTATCTGATAGATTTTCCCTACACCGCCAAATCTAAAATTAGCAATGGAGAGAGACGCACACAGTCTATTCGCAGGGGATTAATATTACCTGGCGACCTCTAGTTCTTTGTAATAATTTATATATTTGTCTGTGATCTTAATCCCATGCGAATCGGGCATTGCTGTAATTTGTAAAGTAAAAAATTTCCCCGCAAATGACCTACCATATTTCGCCGATTGCCAAGGTCCTGCGATAATAATAGTCCTGTGCGAATCGGCATGTCTGTGATTTGGCGGGGTCGTATTTCATTTTTTAAAGATTTTTGTTTCCTGTGCGCCTTTTTATCCATCTTCTGCGAAGAATGGAGGCTGCGTTGGGAGTGCTTTGAAAGTATTTTGGGTTCTGGGTCATGTCACTATATAACATACAACAACACAATGTGCAGAAAGAGAAAGCCAATTCTGAAAACCATCAGAAGAGCGCAAGCAAAAAGAATGATTAGATGGAGATGGATGACTTGTACACATGAGCATAGGGTAAGGAACACACTTCTGTTTATATCATACAGCTAGACCTACAATAACAAGACATTTACAGATATCCAAAATTGTGCACTTGACATCATATCGAGGAGACCGGTAAATTCGAGTAAAAAGGCAGGCTTCACTTGTCTCATGTGAATGCACCACACGAAATTCAGATGTTGGAGTGGGGGTTTAATTTCTAAATCACACCCAAGACAAAAATCTATTAAGATTCTCATTCATCCAGGGGAGGTTATCTGAGAGTTCAGTCATGTCAACATGACATGTAGAAATGTTTCAGGTTTTGAACTTTTTATTTTTACATGCACAATGGAGGATGAGAATGTCTGAATTTTGGACACAGAGGATAGATGGTTCGACACATGTGCGATATGTTTTTCATTCTTCCCTTTCATCCATCCCCAGGAAGCTCAAGACCTCTTAACAGGTTCAGCAGGAAAACTAAACTTACGGAGTCTCTTTTCTCTTTCTGGTTAACGACCCTCTCTATTACTGTTTCTTCTCAACAACTCTCTCCTTCCTCCCACTGTTACCTTCTCCACTGTACATGAAACAAGCCTATTCAGACAGACCTGGACTCTTTTTGTCCCTGGAGGATACACATATAAGGAACTTACTAACTTTCCTCAGAGTGAAAAACCTACTTGGATGAGTAGTGAAACGTTCCAACATAACAAGAAAGTCCAGCTGACATGACTCAACTCCCAGGTATCCAAGACACACGGTTATCACACTTTCAGTCGTTAGGTGACAAAAATAATAATAATAATAAATAAATAAATCAAATGTAGCAGTAGGTAGATGATCATATTCTCTCCTAATCCCCACTACTTCATCATCCACAAAAACAGCCTGCATCTCAGTCTGAGGTAGACCCAAAGTTTTAAAAATAAAATTAAAATCTTGACCACTTGGTTCACATAATGTTTCCCATTTTTCGCATGAGAGAAGACACACACACACACACAATGCTTTCTATAACCCAGAAGAGTCCAATTAGAGCCCTTTTCCACAAAAAACCATCAGCCTCAAAGACAGGTCTGACTCTCTAGAAAATGCTCAGGTTCCAGCATCTCATTGACATGGAAACATGGGCTATGCAATGGTTCAGCATTTCCACAGGTCGACATGTAGCAAGTTTGCATGTTGCAAGAGACATGTTGTAAGTGAAAATGTTATATTATACATCACTGACCTAGCGAAATAAACACAGTATCCCCCCCCCCCCCCATCAAGCCAAAACAGGAAAAAACAACAACAACAAAAAAAAACAGACATGAATCATGTTCACTTAAAGCCGCCATTGCGTCAGTAAGAGATTCTTGTTAGAGCGTGCTGAAACAAACCCAGGGGAGTAAAAGGAAAAATAATTAAGCTTCTGTCTGAATTCATGCTGACAAACATACGAGGTACCCACTTTGTAAGAGCTCTTGGCTTTTATATATATATATATATATATATATATATATATATATATATATATATAAACATATGTATATAATTATATTGGATATTACATATTTATATGGAATGATAAGCTTGATAAACTGTGTTATAATGGTGTGTGTGTGTGTATTTTTCATATGAACTGAAAGGACTGCACTTGTATTCCCGTTCTGTGTGAGTACCGTGACTGAGTCCAATGAATAACCGAGTGTCTACAAGTGAGGGCACGCCAGTCACCTCTTACACGCTCCCGCATTACTCAAAGAACTATACAGTTTTTCCAGCTCGCTCATGTTTTCCCAATCCTACTACTAAATCCACTACCCCCCTCCCCTCCCCTCCATGGTTTAGTGTTTCCGCTGCTTTAAACACACCTCACGGAAATCAGACTCGATGGTTACTGTACGGTATATTTTCAGGCACTTTCATCACAGGTTCAAACAGTAACAAATGTCAATAGCTATTTAAGAACTAAGAACTGTTTATAAAAAATGAAAAAAAAAAAAACAATATAAGAAATAGAGTTTCTTAGGTATTTAAGAAGATTTAATTATAGTTACATACTTCAAAACTGTGTGGGTGTGTCAAATTGCACAACGTTTGGCAGTGGCGTCTAGTCGGCAAAACAAACAACCTGAGCACCGGGTGCTGGTGCTAGGCAATCAGGAATGACAAAGCTGACGGTGCACTGAGAGTCAAAATTACCGTAACTATGGGACATTATTATTGTGGAGGAAGAAAATGATTACAGGAAATGATGGAATGTTAATAAAAATATCTCAAGTAAAAAACCCTCAAGCTATGTTGATGAAACTTTCAATAAAAGTGTAGTCACGCATCATGTGTAGTGTGCAGTCACGTGAATGGCATAAGCACCATCAACCATTAATAGGTTCCTATGTAGTTTCACTGATAAATCCAATTGAGGTTCATTTCGGAGCCAAAAAATAACAAAGATTCCCTGATGATTAGTAGATTATGTATGGGATTACCCGATGCTTTCTCACACAGATAAAAGAGTAGTATAGCAACTGATAACCAAGCTTCTGTTCTGCTGATGATTTTCATATGTAGTATGTTGTGGTGGACTTGTATAAAAAGAGAAACAAGCATGTGAAAATGGATTAAGAATGTAATATGAATATTAATCATTAATCATAACATGATTATCTCAGACGGTGTACAGATATGTGACTTCTATTTGATTTGGTGGTGTTTGCAAGCATTAGCAACCAATTAAATAACTAATACTGACAATTCAAGCTTTCTAGTAACTAACTAACCAACTGTTCTGAGGTTGAATCCCAAATGGCATAAAATAGAAAGCTAGAGTGCCAGTAGGGTGTACAATACGTTGTTCCAAACAACAAGTAGTGCCTTTATTCAGGGATTAGTGAGGGATCTGGGATTCGGCATTGTGCTAGAAGCTAGGTAGCCACAAACCACAGCATGGACACTTCAAAGGAAATGCGTAATGACTTTAAAGTAATTGCTTGAAAGTGTTGTCTAAGATGATATAACATTATCAGATGTGTTTTCTTGTTGAAAATCCTGGTTTAGTATGTGGGGTTTGGTACGAGCATCCAACAAGTAATTTCCCATCCAGAAGTGGAGACAGATGTTCCACTAAAGGCTAAAAAAAATTAAGACTGAACCTACCAAAAATAAATAAATAAAAATAAAGTTTTTACTCGTACAGCATGTGTCATTAATAAATGGCATTCAGCCATGATTAGGAAGCACTTTCGCATAATTTGCGAAAGTGACGGCCACAAAACTCTGTAACAGGCATACAGAGCTAAAAATGAAAGATGACAAATAAACGGTGTATAATGAAACTTCCATTAATGCACCCCAACCATTGCAGCACGTCAGCTACAACAGACTTTTTATAGAGTGCAATCACTTATGTACTCATCTAGATTTTATAAATTTGTAATTTAACCTTCTGGAGTATACAAAATAAGACGGCTAATATATACAACTTGTATCATAATCAGTCCATGCTGTTGAGTTACCTTGTATGGAAATATGCACAAACTCCGAAACAAATTTAGCTACTTGCATTTGCATGAGGATGACATTTTGTTGTGAAATGCGTCTATGAATAATTTATAAACAAATTGACTCACATTCAGCTTGATTAATTGGAGCCATTGTGGTTAATATAATAAATTGATCAGAGACTGTGGTGAAAAGATATACCTTTATACCTATATCTTTGGGAATCACCAGGGAACACCTGATACGATGTTATCGCAGTCCTAGGTCTCAATTCGATGTGTATTACGATTCCGTATAATGTTTTTTTTTTTTTTTAAGATTATGTCAAAGTCCTGAAGAAGCTTGGCAAATTAATTTGCCTGTACCACACAAAACGCTGTGATGCCTGCTTCTGTGTGCAGAGTTTTGAGTGCGCCACCGGAAGGATGCTAAAAATAACATTTAAAGAATGGATTTTGGATTTAGTGTGGCGATATCCCTACACAGCACTGAAATTACTTTTCTCCCCATCTCCAGCATGAACTATTAATAATAATAATAGGCTGCAGCTAGGGATAATTCCAGTGAACACCATATCTTGGTCTTCTTGCCCTCTCATATCATTAGGGTTAGTAAGGAAATTAAAGTGTGAGCATGAAGCGGGCAGGACTCACCATGGCGGCAGGAGGAGAAGCCGGGCAGCCCAGAGAGGAGCTCGAGGCGGACAGACTGAGAGCAGCGTCCACCTCAGCAGAACCCGGGCCTCCACCTGGAAGCAGCTGGCACGACAGAGAGGAAGAGGAGGATGAGGAAGGAGACGCAGAGTGAGAGGAGGCCTGGGGCAGAAAGGCAGTAGAGAGAAGAGGGGGATTACAGAAGAGAAGCAGAGCAGATTGTGCACAGTAGTAATGCAATCAGATCAGCTGGGAATGTAGAAGAGTGAAAGCAAATATAGTTGCAAAGGTGAAGGCTGCTGAAAGAGAAGAAGGAGTGCAACAGTCATGGTTAGAAAGGAAAAGATCAGAGAGGCAGCACGCACTGCAACACTAAACCTGCTGCTGATCGATTGTAATTTAATTGCAGTCCTTCTATAATTAAAACATATAATAAAACAAAACAACATGGTGTTCTGTTATAAGAGATAAAAAAGCAGGAAAGTGTGCTGTTAATAATAATAATAATAATAATAATAATATAATTTACCTATAACAGTAGGTTGTGTTTTTTTGCTCTTATACCATTGCAATTTGCCAATCATTACTTTTTCTCTTGAAAGAATGGCACATTGTACATTTCATGCTTTTAGTTATATGTTGTGAAATGTCTATCAAACAGGTTATTGCTATACAACTATAAAAATTCATTCTGTAACAAGCCTTTTTTTTATCTCTCTTGAAGTTAATTTAAGTTGTACGTTCAAATTAGCTTGAGCTGTTACTGAGAAAGTCTTTCTGAGTGCCAGAAAAAGTGCGAAAGTTACAGCTTCAGAAAATTTATATTAGTAGATGATCAACACCCTCAAACAAAAAAAGATTAGAGAGGTCCAAAGCAATTTAAGCATTACGCACAAAGTACATGGAAAGGTTTTTTGAAATGATTTGTAAATGTAACTAAGCCGGCTAGAACAATCAAACAATCGCTCTAAGGTACAGTATTAAACAAGTAGCATGCTGAATTGCCTACACCTGATTAAACACACACACACACACACACACACACACACACACACAACACACACACACACACACACACACACACACACACACACACACACCTGTATTTTCTCCTGCTGAGTCACACTGAACCATCATACATCATGAAAGAGATTAAAATAAAGCAGAACAATACAAACAGGATTTTTTTTTTCTTTTTAAACATAGCTTCAGTGTCCAAATTGTGCATGGCCCAGCAGTTAGCACAGTGTACCTCAGGTCAGTCTTCTGATCAGGGCCTCACACAGATCAGAAACGAATAGAGAAGTGTGTTCAGTTTCACTCTGCAGAAAGTTAATCCCTTTTTAAACTTGACAAAATGTGCATATCTGTTAGCTTTAATCCTGGAGAATTAGAGTGCATATTCTTGTACAGATCAGGAAAAACATGGTGGTGATATAGAATAAGTAACAATACATTACCAATTACATTTTTTATGTTCAACATGCTTTTTTTTTTAATCAGTTTATAGTTTCATTCGACTTTGCTGAACATCTTAGAAACAAGCTAGTTCTTTCTAGGACTATTATATAACATTTAGTTCAGACTGAATAATCTGATTGGATGAGAAGCATTGCACAAGTGTTAATATTACAGCATAACAGCACTGGGACGTTTAATTATACAAATCATTCCACAAGCATTCTTCAATCGTTAATTACACTAGTCGTACTGGAGTGTACTGGTATTTTCACGGTACTGGAAAGACCAGAGAACAGCTGGAAGCACTTTCTGCAAGAAAACACACCTCATAATATCAAGTCATCTTAAACAACTTTGTCTCCTTAGTTATTACTTTCAAGTCATTTTGAAACGTCTCAGAACTCTCGTGTTGTTTTGATAACGACTAAATCTTCACAGACGAGTGAATCCCAATTCCCTCGCTAACCCCTGATCAAGTGCACTACTTGGCATGTGGAACAAGGGATTCTACCTTACATCCTACAATTAGTACTAGCTTTACATTTTACACTACATGGGATTCGACCCTGGTGAGCTGATATTCTGAAGTGGAAATATAAAGTAAAGCTTTTAAGTTTCTCAGGACTCTCCACCATCTCCATTGTTCATTACCCTCAGCTTTTGGACATGTAGTACTGGTAAGAATTTAAAACTACTTTCCCTCCTGTTAATAACACTAACTGACAATCACCAGGTCAACGCTAGTTCCGCCAGCCAGTAGCAGAAGCTCAAATCTTAACGGAGCAAAATAACGAGTTAAATAAACAAACAAATCAAAATGGCATTTCTAGAACTGTTGTTTAAAAAAACATCACAATCAAGGTTGTGTTGTTTTTCGGAATATCAGCACCCTCATGCTTATGGCCGAATCCCAGCAGAGCTGATATTCAACACAACAGAACTCCTTCTTTTGCAATAATGCTTAATTAATATGCTTTCTCTCACGATCCAATTTTTTCTCTTCCTCAAAGTTGCTAATAATAATGATATTTAGTTTCATTTATTTTTCCTTTCTAATTAGCTTGTAAAATGTTAGCTATTACAAAGCACTAATATAAGATACTCATAACATAAAAAGTCTCATTACTGAAAACCTCGCCGTGTCAAAAATTAAAGGTTAAATACAACTATTATTACATCGGTTTACTGGTAAATTTACATATTAAATATTTAATAAAATTTAATATCCGCAAATTAGAATGATAATATAAATCTGTGATTTGATTTACAAAGCTTCTTCTTGAGCTGCTGTAATAGAAACTTAATCAACACCTTAAGTCACCAGTCACGGTGAAAAATTCAACAGTACTGGCTCATCAATAACACGAGAACACCACCCAGACCGGATCCAACCCAGAACCACCTCTCCTAGGGCTTGTGCTTCTCTCTAGAGGTTTGATTCTTATTTTTATGGCTGTTACTAAGGGGCTAATTAGTCTCCGTCTCTCTCACACTCACACACACACACACCTGGCATCATGTTCACAAACAAGTATGCACACACAGTGTATGAGTCAGGAAGATGTATAACAGACTCCGAATGAAAGGAAAAAAAAACAAACAAAAAAACAAACAAAAGTGATGACACATCAGCAGCACGTCACATCAGCCGGTGCAGACTGGGCTTAATGAGAACGCGCCTGCTGGGACACAGTAATCTAATGCAAAATAAGTATGATTAAATGCATAACTGCTGTTTACAGAGGGAGGAAGCCAAACACACCACGGTGCGAAAGTCTGGAGGAGAGGAGCTGGAGGGTGCATGCTAACTACCGCCGTCCGAAATCACAGTATTATTACTTATAGACATTTTAAAGTTTAAAAAAATTAATAAATAAATACAAGAAAAAAAAATAGCTACACAAATAACGTTTAGGTGAAAAGATGTGTCGTGTTACTGTTAATGTTTGTTGTGTCTAACAGTATAACAGTATAAGCTCACTCGTATTCGCGTCTGCGCCAGTCTGCTTGATTCAAATTGTGTGGATTGTGTGTGTGTACAACATGTGTAGTGTTTGCGCGATCACTATGACAGCAAGTTCCTGTGAGAGGAAAAGAAAATGAGTGCGGGCGTGTACAGTATGTGGAGCTCACCAGCTGCCTCTGTTTGGGTGGGAGCGCTGGAGGAGGGAGGGGCTCGTGCACCGAGTCACTGCTGCTGAACGAGTCGTTGAAGCCGTACACTTCCTGTATTAGCTTGTTGCGCTGCTCGTAGATGCTCTCGCTCTGCGGCATCTGGTAGAAGACTGATGGCTGCGGTTCCGAATAATCCTCCACGAACGCCATGTACTTCAGGACTGCGAGTTACGAAGCAAGCGTTAGCGGGTGCACACTTTATACATTCTAACTCGCTCACACTTACTTCCCCAGGAAGTGACCCATATTTAATGACTTCCATAAAATGGAGTTCAAAGTGAACAAGGGGATCATAAACTGTCACCAACTATCCATAGATCATTTATAGATCATACATTACACTATGGTTCTTATAGCGTCCCTCGAGTTTCTAGAACATGCTGGCAGGAATTAAGTCTAATAAAACATATCAAAACTTTAGGAGATTAAAGAAACAGCAGCAGCTGTACATAAACCTCTTTGTTGCACACCACACACACACACAGAATATTACGTCAGCTCTCCTTAACCCGCCGACCCACCCGAAACAGTGCACGTTCAAAGAGATACTTGGTGATGTCATTTCCTGTGTCTCAACAGTTACGCCTCAAACCTATCGTTGCAGATTTCAAAAGAGAAACTTATTATACTGCATGACCTCATGCTAGCTCTGACGTCACCACTGCACCATCCCTTAGGGAAAGGAAAGAGATGGGTGGGAAAATCTCTGAGGCATATATCTCCAGCCCTCAATTGCGGTCGTATAAATATCTATGAATTTAGACAATTCAGAGAGATCACGGACCTAAAAAGGGAACCAGTTATAGTGTTTAAGGAACTTGTTTAAATTAAACATTGAATTAATGCCACTTGTGGGAGGGACTAACACCTCTGATCGCTGCTCACTGGTTACAAATACTAACAAAACTATGCAGATAAACCCTGAATGAATAAAAAAAAAAAGAAAAAAAAAGATCAAGAGAAAGTAATCAAGTTTACAAGCCCCTTTTCCACCAAAGTGAACCAGGGGTAGTTAATGTCTGGTGGTAGTGCCGGTTCATAGCTGTTTCAATAGAAAACCTCTTAAGAACATGGTCTATGTCTGTGTATAGCTTTACTTTCCCAGCAATGCTAGCTGAAAAAAATGCTAGCAGGACAACAGTATAGTCTAGAATATAGTCTAATAGTATAGAGTCCATTTTTTTTTTAAAGATGGCAGACACAAACTTTTACAGTTAGTTGTGTTCATCTTGCCCCCCAGCCCCTGACGGAGGCGGGTCTTCGTTATAACCCACAAAGTGATAGTCCTTCCATGGAACCGGTTTTTCTGTCTGAAAACAAAGAACTGGTTCGAAATTGGGCTCTCAACTAGCTCTGAAACTAACTTGGTGTAAAATGCGTAATGGAGTATGTTGGTGCAGGACCAAAAGCCCAGAATATGGAAGCAACCCACCAACTCATACAACACTAGGTAGTAAGCACATTTATTATGCCTGAAACACACCAAGCTTTCGACACCTCCTGGATTTAGGATTGGATTTATCCAGGCAGGAGGAGGTCAGCTGGATCAGGTCAGACTTCCCCCTGTAGGGCCTCCGAGTGGCGCAGTGGTAAAGTGCTCGCCTTATCATCCGGAGATCGCTAGTCCGATTCCCGGGTGATGCTGTAACCTCTTGCAGCCGGAGAGAGAGCTGATTGGCCGAGCTCTCTCAGAGGGGAGGGATGAGAGGTACTTAGTGCTCCCACATTAATCACGGCTCTACAGTCAATCAGGCCCGTCTGTGAGCTCACGCAAGCGGAAGGAGCGGATAGCGCTGTCCTCTGAGTGTGTTACGCCGCTACCAACGTGAGCGAGCAGTTAGAAAAGATGCTTTCGGCTGGCGATAATCTTGATGAAAGAATCTTCGGCTCTCCCGACTGAGTGGTAGTAGTAGCCTTAATGTGGGAGCCCACTAGGGACGGGGATGAATTGAACATGACTAAATTATGTAGAATCTACCCCCCCCCCCCCCCAAAAAAAAGACGTCCCCCTGTAGCCTTCTTATTTTGCACTAAGTCTTTTTTTTTTTTGTGTGTGTGTGTGTGTGTGTGTGTGAAAAGCTGCATTTTGGGAGAAGTAGTGCTCAATGCTGTAAGTGGTGTAGTGGTTAATAAACTGACATGATCCTACTGTGCACTGCCTTTATACCTCTGAGGGGGGCATTAAAATCCCAATTGGTTCCTATGGTGCAACCGCTGTTAGATCATTTAATCAGGATGCATCTGTAAATTATTAAACATTTCTATAAAACTTCAGTTGTTTTTCTCTTCACACCCCTATCACGCCTAACCTTACATTATTTACAGAATTACATCCTCCAGCTCTGATACTCACTGTGTCTGCTTTTCTTCTCAGGTAGAGGTGGAGGAGATTGAGGCACGGAAGCATTCTCAGAAGCGACGAAGTCCATTCCATATCCGACCATGGGAGCAGGGAACAGAGGGAACAGAGGAAAAGGTGGCACGGGCATTTCCTCGTCTGTGACGTTGTCGTAGTGGGAGTGCAGGCGCTCGAAGGGTGTTCGAGACGCCAAGCCGTCGAAGGGTGTCTGAGGGTTGCCGCTCCGCCGTTTCTTTTCTGGCAGAGCAGGAGGGGCGCTGAGGGTGAGTGGAGAAGGTGCGACAGAGTGTTGGAGAGAGGGAGAACCGTAAGGAATCTGGCTTGGACACGGGGAGGACAACGGCTCCCGATGGGACTCGGGAAGGGGGCTGAGACAGCTTCCGGCAGGAAGAGAGAGCTGATCCACGCTGGACAAGTCCTCTCTTAGGAAGTCATAGTCTGGGTCGTAGCTTTCTGCCGTATCTGAACGAGAAGCCGGATGTCAGTTAGCAAAGTGTAAATTTATAACCGAAAATAAAAGGCGTGTGTGAAAGAAAACACCTCACCTAGCGTTTCACAGCTAGTGTTGCGAGAGCACTGTCCGCTGTCCTGCTCCAAAGAGGACAGCTGCTCGTCGGATTTGCTCAGTTTACCCATGCTGCCACAGGGAGAGCTGCGTGGGGACTCGCCACCGTATGAGTGACTGCCACCAGAAAACCGCCGCTGTAAACCATCTGCATCGTAGTCCTGAAGATGGGCATAATGGTGTTACAAATAAATCAAGCAGTATTGATAAAAGTATTATAGTGGTCATGTATAATTTTTGTCCTATATTATAATTATAATAATTAATGTTGACCATTACAACCTAAAGTTAATTATTTTATCCAATAAAAGCCCATTAAATTTTTTCTAGCAGCTGGAGACAGGAATAGCTCCTATAAAGTACACACCTGTCTGTAGATGCCGATAGGAAGACTTGAGCCACTTGTTGCACGGCTTATCGGAGTAACAACAGGGACGCGCGTAGGAGACGGAGCTGACTGGCGCTTCTTAGGAGGAAGAGCGGGGGGACTGTAGACCCAAAAAAAAGAAAGGACATTAGATTGCATTCAATTCCTTTATTAAGTGTGTATAAAGGTTAGAAAAATGAAAGTTGTAGAGAATAAAATGCTCAGTCATCAACTTTAATATTAAAAATGATGACAAGAAACAAAACTGCATAAAAGAAAAACTAAGCAACTTAAAAATACATTCATTGGTATCAGTTTTTTTCTTCCTTTTTTAAACGTTTACATGTGTTCGCATGCGTGTTGCACAAATCTCCAGGCAAAGGTTTTCCTGCCTTAGTGCTTTACCGTCATCTCTCAAAATTTTTAAGTGTTTAAATAAAAGTTGAAATAAGATCAGTGCCTCTGTTTGGAATAACTGCAAAATGAAGCCCTATTTTCCCACAGAGAAGCGAGGTGAGAAAGCACGGATGTGAACAAGTGAGAATCAACAGTTTGAGTTTCATGAATGAGATAAAAATCAGCCATAGTTAATAAATGAAGGTCATCTATTGCATCAGGTTACAGATACAATCTAAGCGGCTAAATGAGTTTCCCCCCCTCTAATGTGTAAACAAGACGTAAAGCCAATGTTTTTCTTGCAATGTCAAAGACAATCTGTATAAAGAAAATTATGAAAAAAATGAAAACACATTTTAATTAACTATACTGCTTTTGTTCAGTAAAATATGTAAAGGAACATACTGTACCAGTGAAAAGTTTGGCCACACCTTCTAATTCAATGTTTTTTGATTTGCGATTTATTTCCTACATTTTATAACAATAGTGGAGATTTTAAAACTATTAAATAATACTTATGGCATCAGTCAATTAAGTAACAACAACAGCAAGAGCAGTCAATTGTTATTTTAAGACATGAAGGTCAAATGTTCCGGAAAAGCTCTTGCACGAACAGTATTGTGTCAAGTGCATTTGCAAAACCCACCATCAAACACAATGACGAAACTGTCTCTCATGAAGACATTCCAGGAAATCAAGACTTACCTCTGCTGCAGAGGAGAAGTTCATTTAGAGTTCCCAGTCTCAAAAATCACCAATTAACCAACAACACCTCAGATTAGAGCTGGTTTGAAGGCTTTACAGACTATAAGTAGCAGATACACCTCAAGATCAACGGTTCAAAGGAGATTATTGCATATTTTGGACGCCTTCAGCAGTGTTTTACACTTTAGAAAGAAATAATAAGGAAAGAGCATGAAGATAGTTAGAGGATAGTTAGTGTCCGAACTTTTGACTCGTACTGTCCGATCTTCAACATATAGTGTGGCGACAATTATTATTTAAATGAGTAAATGATTATTTAAAGCAATGAAGAAAAAAATTGCAGTCCTCAACTTTTGTCAGTCTACAACTTTTGTAAACTTTTATTTTTATTTTTACATGGAACATTAATCATTTAATGCACTTTTACCTCCTGAATGCATTACGGAATTTTCTATAACCACTTTCTCGCTACTGTAAATTTTCTCCCAAGTGCTATCTACTCACACATTCATTCCACAGTGCGGATTTCATTCCTGCAGACAGACAAATAATTAAAACGACATAGTCTTCATTCCAGCCTTAATGTCTTCCACAGAGACATCTGGATCAAATGAAGCTTAACTTTAAAACACAGTCAGATGTGCAACTAGAAGTGGCGATTCCTTCCACTGTTTATCATTCAACAACAAGCTGGAAATAAATATCCCCCTCTCTCATACCGTAAAGGGTAAAATACTAGTCAGTGTGCTGTTAAAGCCCTCGTTGCTTACTTCAGGAGACACACTAAAGCCACACTGAAACACACTGCAGGGAGCAGGTGCACTGAAAAGGGCAGACTTTGTAACACAAGCCTGTACACTGCCTGCAGAAATGTCCACAAGACATATTCTTTTTCAACTAGAATCAATTTTGTTTTGTGAGGTGTAAATGTGAAAACTCAATCGAAAAATAAATGTATTTTAAAAATAATTTGAAAAGGATCTGTTGAGTGCGCAAGTCTAATCAGAGTCACAGAAGACAATAATGGGCATCTGGGAAGACCTGTATATGAAAGAAGGTGGGCAGCACTCTTTCTTCAAGTGTATTAAGCTGTCCTGTGATGCTTTGGCCTCGGTCATGTGATAAGTTGAGGTAAGGAATAAAAATAAGAAGAAATCTGGGTTAAAATAGTGTGTAAGCTGGTGTCGTTAATTTAATCCAACCTCCTTTAACAGGAAAGGCACACACCCTGCTTAAGAAAAAAAAAAGAAAAACAAAACAAAACAAACAAACACATGAAACACCACAATTTGTCAGAGGAAGTGGAAAACATACAGTGAGCTGATGCTGCACCCCTACAAAGACACAAGTTCTAAAGAAGCGCTTTATTTATAACAGCCTTCACACCTTCCCATTAGCACTTCTTGTAAACAGTTAGGTTCGAGTGAAAGTGCTCTGTAATCATGCGGAGAGAATAGTGATCAGGCCTAGCTAAAACCACAGCCTCCCTCGCTTCAAGCTACATCCACTGAAACCAACAAACTCAGCATGCATCCAAACAGAAACCAAACTACACAATGACACAGAACAATCATCTGCAAACATGTCTGGCTGCGCAATCCGTGGACAGCAATGCCAGTTGGCGCTTTCTCTCATGGGCAGACACTGAGAGACGGTGGAAGCTATGAATCAGAGCCAGCTCACTTACCAATGCTCGGGCACTTTGAGGCCAGGAAGCGGGGGCTTGGGAGGCGCAGCTTCTTCGGTGGACGGGGCATCAGTCAGGGCCTCGGTGGAATGACTCAGTGCAGAGGAGTTTGTCGAGTTCTCATCTTCCGTCTCTATAACAGGAGGCTCTGGAACACTGTAATGAACATAATCATGTTGGTGACAGGTGAAAGCGTTCAAAGACACAGGCTCAATCCACAGCAATCACGATTTTAAGAGATTTGCAACATATTTTCAATAAATAATAAAAAAAATATATATATAAAGGGTATTCACTTGGATTTCTTTAATGCAACATGTCAGGGTCTGGCATTTTTAGAAAAAAAAGATTTTGGGCTATTGAGTGGTACAACATTTGTTTGCCTCATCATGAGATTGGAATCCTCATTTGGAAGCAAACAAAAGGAGATGGGGAAATCTCAACATGATGCTACCGCCACCATGCTTCACGGTGGTATTTTCAGCATTACACAAGGAACTGATACAATTCTCTAGAGTGTTGGTGTGCTTCACCTCTCTGAGCTGATAACCGATGGGACATTTTTGGCTTTGGGTGATGTCGGGGACGGGAGTTGCTGTTTCTCCAAGACCAGCTTCACCAGTTCCTGCAGGAAACCACATCCAGTATGATTATTGGCCACACCACTTCAACATCCCAGGATTTGGATTACAGACAGATGTATAGGTGGAAACTAACAGAGATGATGATGATAATGATGAAGCTTTACCTTCACTCCATCCAGCACTGCTTTGATGATACTGGTAACATTCGCAACGGTGTCCTTCTCGTCCAAGTTGACTCCCTCCAGCATCACCTGATCAGACCAGCGGATGAGGTTCGCCAGACTCTGATACACTCGGCTGAGGCAGGACGACACGGAGGAACTGCACAAAGACAAAACACAAAACCTTATACCTATAATATAATATAATATAATATAATATAATATAATATAATATAATATAATATAATATAATATAATATAATAGGGATCTATTGAGTCATGATATTATGGAACATCATCATAAATTATACGTAAGTGAGGAATTTGTGGCCTCGACCCAGAAAACATGTGGTGCACAGCTGGAACAGGTGTATGTGACATACCCGAGAGGCTCTAATTCAAGATAAATAAAAAATTGGAACAACTTGTATAGCTTTATTATTAACTTCACATAAATGCAAAAGGACCCACCTTTTGAGAATCTTAGGGTCAATCGCCACTACAGGCACGATAGCCTCCAAGACTTTACTGGCCGATCCAGGAAGCATTTCCAGGACTTTTCGATCTACCGCCATCTTATCGATTATCGTCTTGAAGTAACGCAAGGCACTGACCACTTCTTTCTCCCTTTCTTCCAACCGGCTGAGATTCTGAACCCGGGGGTAAAAAAAAAAAAAAAAAAAAAGGTGTAAGTGGATTACAAGTCAGGGCATACGCAGTGTGTGAAATGTTACCAGCCAGAGTACACATGCAGTGCATACAAAGCTACCTTAGTTTCTTGCTTCTCAGGAGGTTTGACGATTCGCTCAACTGAAGGCTTTGATGTTTTCTTCGATGAGTGCACTCTTCTTGGCTTGGGGGAGTGAAATCTGTCTATTAACCTCATCGTGAAGGTTTGCAGGTTGGAGCGCTGGGAGTCTGCGAGGTGGAGAGAGAAAAAGAGAAGTAGAGGAAGAGAAGTAGAAAAATAGGGAACAAACAAGAAGGCACAATGAACGTTAAAATTATTTTAGAATTGTTTCATCATATTGAAAACAATATCTGCAACCTGAGCTAGGGCTGGGCAATTAATTAAACTTCAACTGCAATTACAATTTCGGCTTCCGGATATTATGAAAACAAGATAATTGGGATAAAATGATAATTGTGCTGCATTTCTTTACCTGCAGTAATGTTCTCATTACGTGTTAGAAATCCATCGCATCATTTTACTTTATGGCAGTTCCTCACTGAACTCACTCTCACCCACGCTGTTGCATTTATCGCTACCGTCATAAATACCAGGTCATTTCATTTAAAATTAAATAAAATGCATGATGTTTCCAAAGTCAATGAGTTTACATGCTCAATAATTGTGATTTGATAAAAAAAAAATCAAGTAAAAATCTATATTGACCAAAATAGATATACACTTAAACCTTGGATTGCAAGCATAATTAATTCTGGAAGTGTGCTTGTAATCCAAAGCACTTGTATTTCAAAGCAAATCGAATGATTCGTTCCACAACCCCAAAATATTCATATAAAAATAATGAATACAAAATCTACAGTAAAAATAAAACAGATTAACCTGCACTTTACCACTGAATGGAATCGTGGCTGGTGTAAATGAAAGAGGAGAGGAGCTATTGTGGATGGCGACGTTCACAAACACACACTAATGGAATCACAGCTCTCTGACAGAGTCTCCGTCGGAAAACTGAAATCTTTAACAAGGATGACACTTGGTTTTGACATGTTTGGGAATTTCGGGGAAATGTGGTGTTGTTGTTGTGGTGTGTTGTTAAACCTTTTAAGAAGTAACTACACTTTGACACAAAATGTAAAAAATGCTTTGCACGCGCACACACACACACACAGTCACAATGTTTTAATAAACAGTACACGAACACGGATGTTGACTATACGAGTGACACTGAGACGATTACCCACAATCCCGCCACGCACGAGAGAGAAGAACCGTTGGCTCAGGTGCGATCACGTGACAAAGCACATGCGTACTACTATTACGTATACCAAGACCTCGCTTGTTCATTAAGTCAAAATTTTATAACATTTTGCCCGTCTTACAAAATGCTCGCAGACCAAGTTACTCGCAATCCAAGGTATCACTGTACCATGAACAGAAAACAGCAAATTTTTCACATACATTATTAGCCTGTTTTGAAGGATACATCTTAGTGAGTACATCTAATGTGAATACTTCAGTAATCAATAATAACTAACTGACAACATATTTTAAAAGGAATATAAAAATAGGCTTTGGATGGGTTCAACAGGAAAGCGTTCTCCCTTTCTTTAGAAATCACAAAGTTTTAATCTTGTAGAAGACACGGCCAAATGTGGCCACAAGTCTATAAAAGCAAAACTATCTGTGCTCTCTGAGCTGGGAGAGATGTTGTGCTCTTTCATCCCCTGTCAGTGAGAGTGACACTAGCCATAGATGGCGTCTGTGAGGTCATGTGTGTGTTTGGAAGATATGCTTGTTTTGCATGCTTTAAAGAAAGACTGTGTTGCTTCTGTCTGAGCTGGGTGAGCTGACTAATGGGTAGGAATTAAGCGAGACTACATCAGGATAATAATGGAGAAGAAAAATAAAAAAATAGAAGTTAAATGTTAGGCTTAAACTAGTATAATTAATATTTATACTTGATCAAATGTGCTGTTCTGGCAAACAGCTAGAAGTATATACACCAAAGAAATATCTTAATAATAATAATAATAAAATAAAATAAAAAGTAAGTTCAATCCAGTGCAAAAGAGCTCACTTTAAGCGTCTGTCTTAGCATGTTTAACACCGACCTACACCCCTTTTGATGAAATAGCTTTAACTCAAAAATGGCCACATAAAAGGCTCTGAGCTGTACCTTATAACTCCTCCTAACGTGTAAACAGACACAAGGAGCAGCTTTTAGGTTCGAGAGTGACGTGATCTTTCAGCCTATTATGCTCTTGAGGAACACACACACACGAGAAGCGGGAAGAGGGAAGAGTGTGTGGCCTTTGTGTGCAGTCGGATCCTCTTCTGCGAGTTGAACGAGTCACGGTGGCGCTGCTCGCACAGACACTTGAGCTGGAGCAGGCCACGGTGGGAGTCTTAACGATGACACTATTGTTAGCGAAACCATTTAGGGGAAATTTCCTCGACTCTTTTAAGTGAACCGTGGTTGAGGTTAGTGTGGGTGTTCTGTGGAGTTTCAAGTCAGAGCCCACATGTAGCACCTCAGAGCAAGAGTGCTAAACTAGTAGCAGCACACACACACACAACACCTCACACCCTAAATAAAAAAAATATAAAAACCTAAAAAAATTACTCATTAGAATTTAAAAAATCAGATCGCGTGAGTGACAAAACATGCTTATGCTAATCATACGCATCTAATGTGGTTAGGGAGTGTCTCCGAAGTTCTCTCGAATTTTAATTGCACAGACAATTCCCTGAAATTAAGCACATGACATTTTTAGTTCTAGGCTAGTAAAAGCTAACATTATTTAGAAGTACACAAGCCTGACGTTCTGGTCTGTGCCGAACTCTGTCTTTGCAGGACTTTTAGCTGCATAGCATACTGATGAAATAGGAGGGAAGTTTCCAATTTTATCACTGATCATTTTAACTGATAAGAGCAGAATAGCTAACAGGTGAAATTACCCATGAAAGCTGACTTCCTCAGTCTGACTGAGCAGCCAACCCACTTGATTAATGAAAGCAATAGCAAAAAGGAGGAAGCACCGTTTCTGGCACCCAGAAAGAAACAAAGGAAGTAACTCATTTATAAATATATTTAGTTTCGTTTCATTTCGTTCAACGTCTGACTCTTACTTCTATAAAAGATTAAATATTACACAGGCACTCAAACCAGAAATATTCCCTTTAGTGTCAGTGGATTTGGAAAAAGTCGGGCATTTACAAATACAATTTACAAAACGTTTGAATCAGAGCATCAGAATATTCTTTTGATTTGTTTTGCGAAGAAGAACAAAAAGACAACGCTCTCTGACAGACACATGAGGCTGGTGAAATAATTTTGTGATGGTGACACAAAATGGTGAACAAAGTACACAGCCGAGTATGGACGGGAATCACCAGGGACCTCTCAATACGATGCTATCACGAGACCTAGGTGGTGATTTGATTTGTATTGCAATTCTAATAAAATTTTATTCAATATAAACATATATTTTTTTTACAATTCTAAACAAACTTGGCAAATAATAATTCACTACTACCACATAGGACGCTGTGCTTCGATATATGAATAGTTTAGAACACAAAACCTGTTGGATTTTTACCACCTCAAATGAAAAAACGATTTTGGAGTCAAGAATCGCGATACATCATGGAATCGATCCGCCCCACAATGTCTAATTTTTAATAGATGTGATTGTGATGCTCAACTGAGCGTCTACAAGCGCGTTGTGATCTTGCACGATGATGCATGTCTGCACACTTCGGTTCACATTGTCGACACTCTGCAAAAACTTTGTTTTAAAGTGTTAAAGGACCGTCCCTACAGTCCTGCTCTCGCTCCATTGAACTTTCACTTTTTTGGTCCCCTAAAAGCAGCCCTACGAAGATAAAGATTCACTTCTGATGAAGACATGAAAACAGCGGTGCATTCATAGCTCATAAATTAGCCTAAAACATTTTTAATGAGGGGATATGCAAGGAGATTATGTAAAAAAAATTGTGTTTGTCTTTTCTAAATGTTAATTTAAGTAAATGTTTCAGCCAAAGTGTGGATATAAGAGAGACATTTACGGTACAAGTTAAGCCTTTATCTTTCACATACACATGACGCCACAGAAATTCTTTCTTGGAAAGGATCAAAGAACAGAGTCGGCCATAACATAGCTCCCCCGGGGCAGATAGGGGTAGGGGCCTTGTTCAAGGGCCCAACAATGGCAACGTGGTGGAGCTGGGGCTTGAACCGCCGATGTTCCAATCAGTATCTCAGTGCCTTAACCGTCTACCAAATCACGAGACTAACAGAATTTGCAAAATCGAATCAGCATCTAGGTAGCGTCCTACAATCATATGGGATTCTTCCTGGAGATTCCCATCCCTACTAAAAATGTTCACAATCCAGTTGTACATCTGCAGGGTTCAAACTAACTTGGCAGGGTTTAAAGGTTTAAACGTTTCCTTATTACACATCACTTGGTACTTTTTGTTTTGTTCCACACCTGAGAGTAATTGCTGGTGTCTCAATAACAATTAAACTACGACGAAGAGGGAATTGCTGCAGGGCCCGTTTCAAAGGGAGTATAAGCTGCGTAGGTAAAAGCACACACACACGTGTAAAAAAAAAAAAAAAAAAAAAAAACAATTGGACTTGGAACAGTATCAAGAACAACTGATATTTAATATCTACGCATCAGTATGAGGAACAAGCACTCAGTTATTCATCATCTATACTGTTTTATCCTGCATACAGCCTGGAGGCTATCCCAGGAGACACGAGGTGTGGTACACCCTGGACAGGGTGCCAATCCATCACACACACGCTCAATAACACACTATGGGAACGCCAATTAGCCTGAGAGGAAATGGGAGGAAACAGGAGGACCGAAAGGAAATTCACCAAGCACAGGCAGAACATGCAAAGTCCATGCACACAGAGCCAAGGTGGGAATCGAACCCTGGAGGTTCAAGGCGACCATGCTAACCACTAAGCCAGAGGTAACACTTTCACTTTCTCTCTGAGTCTAAAGAAAATGCACCAGGACTCATAACCAGACCCAGACTTTAGTCATAACTAGTCATGATTTGACTCTGGAAAAAGAATGAAAAACAATTTCAAGTGACTGGAAGGTCCACGGTTCAAACTCCAGCACAACCAAGTTTCCCCTCTATTGTTGGGCCCCTGAGCAAGGCCCTTAACTGCTCAGATATAAAATCAAATTAAATATAATTCACCCTGAATAAAGGTGTCACAAAAATACCACAAAAATGAAAAAAAAAAAAAACCTTCCTGGTCTGGAGTCAGTTAGTGACTCCAATTGATTAATTATATATTATCAGCAGATACGGTTTTCCATGTATATCTGCTCGTCCATTCGTCAGTTATAAGGCTGTATCCCTAAACCGACGTTTGTACACTATCTATGCGTCCTATATGAGCGCGTGAAATAACCGCTTAATCACTTCCTGTAGTGCGCTTCATCTTTTAATATGGTATCATTTGGCGTCCTGCATCAGTCATTTCCAATTTAAAAATATATATATATTAAAAATCTCTCTCTCTCTCTCTCTCTCTAAAACATAAGCAAGTTTAAATGGAATGAACCATATATCACATCTAAGTATAAAATAGGGTTTGGCAATGGATTGAAATGAAAAATGTAAATATGTTAATATTAATTAATAACAGCCTACAGGTTCATAACCATAACACTAGCAGGTAGCAAGTTACTAGTACAGCTGACTAACCCCGGTTAAAAGAGCTACGTTTAAATAAAAGTGTATGTTAAGCATATACTAAAATATATAATACATGCCTAGGCGTTCGGTTTCAAGCTAAGCTAAAGTAAAGGCCCCCGCCGTCCACACCCACCCACCGGCGGAGCGGCTAACCGCTAATGCTAACCCATCAGCGGATAACCGTTGTTGGTTAGCCGTCTAACTGTTAACATGAACTGGGTAGGAGAGCCAGTTGATAAGCCAGTCATTCACCAGGATGTATCTCTTGTATGTTGGTCAAAGCTAAAAGCCATAAAAGGTACAAAGTTCCCCGACGCTAGCTGTGTTCTGAATTGAATCTGTCTGTATCCACAGGACGGGACTGCCCACAGTCGCTAGCTAGTCTGTAGTTAGCTAGTCCGCTCACAGACCGAAGAAGAAGTCGCCGAGCTTACCCTGCTTGCTGTCGAGTTTCCCAGACATCTTCCAGGTTACTACGAGTTGGATGTTAGGTAGAGTGTGGGTTCCCTGTTATTCCCGCATCGTAGTAGACGGTACACTGGTCAGTCAATCAGCTACTCTCTCTGTCTTTCTCTGTGTCTCGGTTTTGTCCACTGTGTGTGTGTGTGTGTGTGTGTGTGTAACCAGAGACAGCAGAGCAAACAGCACCACCTGGTGGCTGGTATGACGCTCAAAAAATATTACAAATATTTTATACCCTCAGGACACATTTTCTGGAGGTGTCTTGGTAGCAATAGTTCTCAAATAATTCCAGAGAACACAACTCACTTGAAATGGTCAGACATGTCTAGATACTTACTCAGAGGCTAATGGTCACCATGACTGTATATACTGTGTCATAAAGAAATGCATGTATGTGTGTGGATGTGCATATATATCCATCCATATAGGAACCTCTGTAGTCCAACTAGGGACTGTTGAGGCCAATCGTAATAACCACTGTATTTATTCCCATTTTCACGACCATGTCAGTACCTCTGGTTATCATTCACACATGCATTCACACACTACAGGCAATTTGGGCAATTAGTCTAAACTGCATGTCTTTGGACTGTGGGAAGAACCAGAGTACCTGGAGGAAACCATTCTTCACATATCTTATTCACTGCACAATGTTTGCACAGTTATACTGTAGAGAACATAGAGCACATGTAAACTCCATGCACACAGACTCTCAAACCGGAATCAAACCCAGACCCTGGAGGAACAAGGCGACTGTGCTAACCACTAATAATATCGACCACTAACCACCTAATATTGAATAGCTCCCCCCTTTTTGCAAACAAAAGAGTAATAATCGGTGTGTTCTGACATCTTTCTATCAGAACCAGCGTGAACCTTTTCATCAATTTGATCTACATTATACACAGCGTTTTATTGGATCGGACTACATTTCCCGCCTTCACTCCTCATATGCACCATTAAGTCCTGACCACCCATGACTCTGTCGCCAGTAGAATTGTCCTGACCAATGCAGACCAGGAGCATCCCACATGATCTGGAGTTGCTCTGACCGAGTCCTCTAGCCATCACAATTAGGTCCTTGTCAGAGTCACTCAAATCCTTATGCTTGCCCATTTTTCTACTTCCAACACATCAACTTCAGGAAAAATCATTCACTTGCTGCCTAATATATCCCACTCACTTCCAACCAAAATATTGAAAATGTAGCTACTGTCAGAAGGGCCAAATTGTGATGGCTAGACATCTGGGTCAGAGCAACTCCAAAACTATCATGATTGTCAAATAACATGATTTTATTTATATAAAAACATGTTATTTGAGAATGGTATGATATGACATATGACCCTAACCCTAACCCCATATATACCATATCCGTATTACCTACTGCACACTTTGCACAATAATCACTCTTACCACTGTACATATGAACCCTAACCCTCATTTACCACATTGTTATTTATCGTAAACAGGCCACTTATCCACTTCTGGTTAGATACTTACTGCATTTCATTTTCTCTGTAAATGCACTTTGCACAATGACTAATCTAATCTAATCTAATCTAATCTAATCTAATCTAATCTAATCTAATCTAATCTAATTAAGAGTAGGCAGTCTCCCTACAGGCATTTTTGTAGCCATGGAAAACTCTGTGAAAATTCAACACAGGTAAATAACCTGAGTTCAATAGAAATAAAGTGCCTGGAGCTATGATCTACTGTGCCATGTAATAATAATAATAATAATAATAATAATAATAATAATAATAATAATAATAATAAAGAATGATTCTTTATAATAATAAAGAAGCTTGTTAAAATGTCACTAATGGTACTGGTTTTAACTACATTTTTTCTTTAAATTTAAATTACAGGGGCAGTTGCCCTAAATTAACTCAACTAGCAATTGTAATTATATTCTGCTTCATTGATCCCCTAAAACATGACTAGAACAATCATGTAGATCATAATTAGTGGTAGAGCAAAAAGTTTAGCAAATTAAATATTTTGTCCTTTTTATTTAAAAAAATGAAATATACAGTTGCAGCTATAGCTATTCTACTACACCATAGTTTTCTTGTTCTAAACAAGAAACAATTTCCCAGTTTTTAACTGTAAATGTGAGAAACACAAAAACTGGTTGATTACTATGAAGGTGACATAGCTTTACTCTGGCTCCCTCTTGTGGTCAAATTATGAATCGCCATTATGATTCCGCAATTCTATTAAAAAAACAAACAAAACAAACAAACAAAAAAAACCAGATCCATAACAGTGTTCAATAGTCTTTTAAATTAGTCATAAGATGCAGATAATTTTTTTGTAACACCGGCCCTGTGAGTGATACCGGCTACTAACTGTGACTTCTGCACATTAACATATTTGTAAAAAATGCGCTATTAATATAGATATTTTCTGTAAGTAGATTTTTTAAAGCATTTTTATAGAGTATCCATTTTCCATTAATTTCCATTTTATTAAATTTAAGTGAAAACGAAATATGAGTGAATATCAGACTGTTATCCCACAGCAGTGCTGGCTCAGGTGGTTGAGGCTCTGGGTTGCTAATTGGAGGGTTGTGGGTTCGAGCCCCAACGCTCGTACTGTATCACTACTGTTGGGTCCTTGGGCAAGAGCTTTAACCCTACACTCCCAAGACATCCCAAGCCCGGTTAGAAAATTTGGAGGGTTGTGACAGGAAGGGGCTCTAATGTAAAACCTGCGCTAGATCATATGATCAGATGTGTCGACACCTGGGATAAAAAGAGACAAAATCCAAGGGGAGTAAAAAACCCAGACTGTTATTCCACATTGGTGAAATGATTCTCAATAACCAAAGCTCAGGTGTTTTCTGCCCAGCTGTCAGAATGCACTTTGTTCTCTCATTTGTTCACCGCAGCGTGAAAAATAACGGGCGTGCTTTAGAAATTTGTGATTTTTTTTTTTCATTCTCGAGTAGCGTGCTCACGGTTCATGGTAGTAATGCCAGCGTTGCATTTTGTTCACACTGTATGAAGTGTGTATGGCTTGGAGTTAAGTGCTAAAACATTTGAGAGCACAGACACTTATTTTCCAAAATGTGTTTACACAAGTGCGAAAAACTATAAACAGTTGTTTTCTCAGAATGTCATTTATAAACACCTTTTAAAAAAACAAAAACAAAAAAACAATATTTACATACAGTATTTTGTCAAAGGGTTTCTCTTCAAGAAAACAAATGCAGTTTCACATGTTCTCCCCGTGTTTAGTCCAAAGACATGCATTCCCAAACTCCCCGTATCAATGAGTGTGTGTGTGTGTGTGTGTGTGTCCAGGCTGTACCCTGCCGCACCCAAAGTCACCTTGATTATCACTTATCCCAGTGTTTCACTAGAGCTTGGATACCATCAAGGTCGAAAGTTTTCACCACGATCAGACTTGCCTGCTTCACATCTGAAACTCTGGCCTCCCAGGAACTCCTTTTATGACCCAAGCATGTGGAAATGACTTCAGGAGCGAGTTCAGGACTATATTGGGACGTGGCAATAACTCCCAGCCGAGTTCCTGTAACGTGCAAGTGGTGTTCCTGTGTTCAGTTCACACAGACAGATGAGTCTCTTCTACAAGTTGGCAACAAATTATCCACTGATTTTCCAGGATCAGGCATTCCACTACTAGGAGTGGGCTCTGAGCCATCGTCATTTACAGACATATGGGCTTCCTTAAAACGTTTGCACCATTCAAATGTCTACTGAATTTTATGCATTCATTCATGAGAAATTCCATCACAAGTCCCAGTTTGACTTGAACACCCCTCCTATTCACACAATTCATTTTCATATGAAAACTTTTCACATGTATGCAACACTTTTTCATATTTATCTTGTGATTATTCACATTTTACCCACACAATGAGAAATGTGAAAAACATATGACTCCACATGCGACAACAGGAATCACACTTATAACAGAGAAGCATAAGCACACAGACAAAGATCGATGTAAGAGTGTGTGAGGTAGGTGATTACACACAACGTAGTTCTAACACTGCAAATCTTACTAATCATTTTAGAATTCCGTCAGCCATTTAGTGCGGTTTTCAAGAAGGAAATTCAATCAGATGGCTAAAAATAAAATGTCACTTCACCTGATCCAGTCTAGTGTAGGAAGGCAGGAAGGATGCCCCAAAGGGGAAAGAAGACAAGGGCAACCTAAAGGGTGTGTAATGTCACAGAGCCCTCAATGATGTCTCCCCTTTCAGAAATCATTTTCAGAACTGCTTCATGGTTAGTCTGAGTTTACCATCTGCTGAAAAAAAAAAAAAAAAAGAAAAGAAACTGGGGCTTTGATTCCCGTCTTCATCACGCAGAACAAATCTGGCAGCTCCAATTCTACTGTTCTTTGGCACTTTTTGAAAGACACAGAAGACACTCGCAGTCGCAGCCTGCCGCAATGGGACTGTGTGTGTCAAAGCAAACAGACAGCCGGCCCAGAGCGCTCATCCATCAAGTGCTGCCACGTCCACTCTCTACCTCCTTTAGCAGGGGAATTAGGAGCAAGAGACTGATGCATTATTTAAAAGGCAGAACACTGGTTCCTACAGTGCTATCTATCTATCTATCTATCTATCTATCTATCTATCTATCTATCTATCTATCTATCTATCTATCCATCCATCCATCCATCCATCCATCCATCCATCCATCTGCAGTGGTGCTGTGAGCCCCAAAATGTCTTTATTTGGCCAAGTTCAAGGGCTCTCAACTTCCTGTTAGTGATTATGATCAGAGGTGGTAAGTACAAATACTCTATTACTGTAGTTACCCCCCCCCCATCTATTTGTACTTTACTTAAATATTTTCCATATGTGATATATATATATATTTTTACTTTTACTCAATAAATTTCTGATGAAAAACCTGTACTTTTACTCACTACATTTTAAATAGAGACTTGTTACTTTTCAGATGATAAAAGTGCATTGATTCTCTAATCTAAATATCACGCTGTCACGCACACCCCACATAGGAAGGACAGGAACAAGACATTTTCACCAATTCCAGTTAACCTAAATGAATGACTATAGAGATTGATGGTTACCTGGGCAATGGGTCCCATCCAACTGGTCTCTGGGATGTGGATTCTTCTGGCTCCTTTTTTTATGTACCCATGTTAGAAGCCTCATGAGTCTGCGTACTCACAGCCACTCAACCCGTGTGTTCACTCAGCAGGTGATTTTGAGACTCGAGTGATTTGAGGAAGTAAAACATCACTGTTTCTTTATAATCCTACAGATGGCACACTCTGAACTATTTACACATTTCCATCATATGTAGTAGGAATTCATTATTTTCTGAGTTTGTTTATAAATAATAATTATGGTGGATGACAGAGATATTTGCTGCTCAGGTAAATGTTAAATTCTTGTTAGTTAGTTGAAGTTAAAGTTGTATATGTTACTGAGCCCCTAAACGGACATGGGTGGAAAAAAATTAACTTTGGAGGAAAAAAAAATTCCACCTTGAAAAAAAAAAAGCGAGGCAAAAAAAAAAAATAAATAAATAAAATTGAGGCAAAAAAAAAAGCGAGGCAAAAAAAAAATAGGCTAACATTATAAGGGTGAAAAAAAATAAGCTAGAAATTTTTTATGTTGTTGTTCTAAAAGTTCGCAAGATCTTGCAAAAAGTTTGCGAGATCTCGCAAAACTTGCCTCTTCAGTGTTACCGATTTAGTCCAGCAGGTGGCAGCAATGCTCCTAAAAGCTTGATCCTTGTCCGTGCAATACCAATGCAGTCCAGCGAGGGTCAGTAATGCGCCTAAAAGCTGGCTGGCAACCGCTAAAAATAAATAAAGAAGAAGCATACGGAGAAAGATAATACTCGGATTAGAGTTACATGTGCGTTGTTAAACAGGCATGGAGAGAATTACTGAGTAGAATTACTGAGTAGCTGAATTTTACTTTCAGCTTGGCCTAAAATATAAAGACATTTAGTTTGTACTCGGAGCTCGCCCTTTCCGTATTTTGTCATATGAGTCACGTGGTCTCGATTTCTTTTCCACCCCCCCCCCCTTCAGATTTTATTTTCGTCCGTTTTTTTCCCTTCCTTAGGTTTTTTTTTTTTTCAAACCCCCCCCCACCCGCCCAATCCATGTCCCTTTTAATCGAATCGGCACCTAGGTATCGTGATAGTATCGTATCGGGAGGTCACTGGTGATTGTGAACAGTTGTGAATAGTTGTGAACTATTACCCATTTGGATTACGTTTCATGCCAATAACAATGTCAATTCTTATGGCAAGCGTATAATGTTTTGACGCATCTTTAACCTTACTGTATTCTGTTTGCCTCCAGTACGCCCATGTTTAATTGTGTAGCCTACATGAATTATACAGGGTAGCAACCAGCTTGTCTAACTACTGAAGTAATGAAAGAGGCTAACAACGCTGCTCCCAGCCCATTTAAATAATGTCAGATTTTCTCACTATTGATCTCTCCTAGCCTCGCACATTCATATGATCAACAGCATCGATTGTGTTTAAAATACTTTAAAGTACTGTTTATCAATAGCTCGGTCAAGCAGATATCCAAAAAAAAAAAAAAGAAGAAATTTCTTTGTCGAGTACTTGTACTTTTGTTTTTAAATGACATTTTAGAGCATGTCCTTTTAAAAACTGAAGCGTTACTTTTACTTGAGGTGAAGTACATTTTAGGGAAGTACTTGTACTTTTACTTGAGTATTGAGTTTGTGTATCTCTGCTGCCTCTGATCATGACTGACTACAGCTGATCGGGTTTCTGTGCCAACATGAAATGGGTTTGTTTGACAGAACACATTGGAGACTGACCAACACACATTATTTTCCTCCGACAGTACACTCCATCATGTTTTATTCCTTACATAAGGAGGAATGTTTTATTTTTATTTATTTATTTTTTAATATATTGAAAACTGCATCACTGCATGTGTACTTTCTGGTATCCTCTAAGAAATTCACTAAGGAAACTATCCCAGCTAAGAAAGATACCCCAGCATTTATTATTATTATGGCCATTGATGTGTGCATAATAATAAACGGAGTGGAAGGAAATGACCTTGTTATCTTGCGTCTCGGCCTGGGTGATAAATGCTGTGATTCAACAGAGACAAAATGGCCTTGGCTGCTATTTCAGTAAGTCTCAATCTGTAATGGTTCACAAAGGAAACAAGCGGCTCGTTCTGCATTTTGAAACCTATTTGACATTCCCGAGGTTGTCAGTTTTCCATCATACGTGGATCTCCGTGGGCTTAAACGGATCGGGATGAAGCCACTGTCATCATTATAAGAGTGCAAAGATGAACTGAAATTCAGGCATTAAAATGCAGCCTGTTGTGTATATACATATTTGTGTGTGTGTGTGTGTGTGCGCGTGCGTATATATGTTTTTTGAGATACTTGTATCTAAAATAGGATACGACACAAAGATTACTTCACCGACGCCTTGAAACGCCTGCACATGCACAATAACAGCCGAATAACACCTGATCCTCAGCTTATTGTGCGAATTATGAATGACTATTTGAACACATTTACAAAATTGTTGTTTCGTATTATGCGGATTGTTGGATTTCTGGTTATATTACCTTCACTTCACAATGTGTTTTCGGGAGAAGAACAGGTTTGAAGGAATATGTTGGAACATGGACAATAACGCTGCTGCTGACACACACATCATTTAATTTCATACTTTCATACATGTTTCAGTCATACTGCTGCTGTCCTACACAGAAACACCAGATTTTAACCCTTCTATATTTTTAGATTTTATACCTTTTAGAAATTATGTGTAATTTATATAGTTTTTTAAAATATATATTTCTGTTTTAATAAAATAGGTATAAGCATTTCAGCAAGCATATCATACTGTGTATGGTTCTGTACGTGAAAAATAAATTTTTTATTTGAATTTAATATAAAAAATATATATATTCATACATACTGCATATACACTCTCCAGCCATTTCATTGATAGGTACTCAATCAATCACATAGCAGCAACTCAATGCATTTAATCATGTAGACACGGTCAAGACGATCTGTTGAGGTTTCTCAGCAGATCCAAGCACCAGAATGAGGAAGAAAAGTGATTTAATTGACAATGAATGTGGCATCGTTGCTGGTCTGAGCATTGCTAATTATCTGAGATTTTCACTTACAACCCTGTATCAGTGAATGGTCTGAAAAAGGGAAAGCATCCAGTGAGCAGGTAAAAATACCTTGTTGACACCAGAGGTCAGAGGAGAATAGGCAAACGTGCTTGTCTGGCACATGGGTGGTCGATTAGATTGGGATTTGGGGTGTTTGGAGGCCAGGTTGGCCGGCCTTGGGTTCCTTGTCCTCAGAGCTCCATGAGCAGCTGTCTGTGGTGTACTGGGTGTTCTGGTGTCTTTCTATCATGTCCATTTTCAGCAATTTGTGCCGCATTGGCTTTTCTATCGGATCAGATCACAGTCTGGCCTTTGGTCCATGGGTGAGCCTTGGGTGCCCATGACCCTGTCACCAGTTTACTGGTGTATAATTGGTGAATTGTTCAGGTGGTGTTAATGTTATGGCAGATCAGTGTATGTGTACACAGTACTGTTGTAGTGAAGTGATGATTTTCAGTTCTGCTAGTGTATGCAGTGCATCAATGATTTAAATGAATGTGGAGCATTAAACTGGGCTCAGGTGAGTCATAACATGTGCTCTGTTGTTTATCAGGTGTATCTATAAAATGGTAATAATATCACAACTTCACCATGTTAGTAATATATTAGAATGATAATAGCAGTTCAACTGCTCTCATTTTATGAAGTAATTCTTTGAAACAGTCTCACCTCCAAAGCAAGAAATCTCACCATAGTCATTATAAACCCACTGAAAACATTGAGAAGATGCTTGCATAGAATAACCTGAGTTGGTCTTTTGAAAATTTCCATCACAAGCACATAGAAATGGAAAAGGTTGCAGACCCTTAGGACCGAGTTTAGCAGTTCGGTAGTTTAACCAGAGACACATTTAATGTGTTCAATTTCACACTAGTTCCTTTGCAAATATTTAATCATGCATTTATCTTCATTAAATGCAATACCCTAGTCAGGATCTGCTCAACAACAATGAAACAGAGAAAGCTGAATTCTATTTCCTTTATACTGTAGACGCCAGTCTCTACACCAGGGGTCTGGATAAAAAGGGCCATTTTAAAAGAAAACCCCACACTGATCTAATTGCATATTTATCCTTATTTAATTAATATGTGATTTTCGATAATGCCCAACATTTGGTAATAAAATACAGAGTTGCCTCTCTGAGATTTCACTTCTTTCTTACAACACACTGATCCTTTTTCACTTATGTACCAGTTTTCTACATATCTACCTTCTCACAGAGTGCCAGTATGATTAAGCCCTCACATTATGTTCTCCATGGAGTAAGTGATGCGGCAGCACTTTAGCGCTTCAGTTTTTTTTCCCGGTTTCTTACCTCCTAATCTGGACACTCAAGGTTCAAACAGGTTCATACAACTGCCATGGTAAAAGCATCATCAATGCCATAGCACTTAGTCATCTTGTAGATTGCTAAGCTGAGTCCCTGCCATTGCTTAGTGTGGCTGTGTCTTTGAGCTGCATTGCATTCTATAACTGTGGGTCCAGCATCTGCAATAATGTCACCACTACCCCATACACTGGACTTTTCATTATTATGACATTGGATGTCACTTGAAAGGAGATAAAAAAAAAAAAGATCTTTCTTTTTTCTTTACAGCACCTAAGTTGGAGAATGTTTTTACAAGCCAACTCCATGTTAAACATATGACCGACTGTATATAGACAATTAGAAAAAGTTAAAAGTTAGTACTCCCTCTTTTAATTTTACAGTATATGTTTTTATGTAAAAATGTATTTTAAAAAATCTGATTGCAGCTTAGAATTAGGCAAATACAATCTTTTCACTGTGCCAATATTTACTGTATTTAATGAAAATCAAGCCAAAAAGAAAAAAAACATCTGGGCAGTACTAAGTACTCCATGTGTCCACAGGATTGAAGAGAGTTCGGTATGTTGCTGCTAATCAACAGCCCTTGATTAATTCATCAGCAGCAGCTGTGCAGACCTCTATAAAAGCAGAAGTTTTGGCAGTTTGCTTGTCTGGAGCATTCAGGTGTGTCAAGCACAGTGATGGAGAGGTGATGATTTGAGCTCGTTTTGCAGCCACAGGACCTGGGCACCTTGCAGTCATTGCTTTTACATTTACTTTTAGTCATTTGGCAGACATTTTTAATCATTAAATATAAAATTTTGTTATATTTTTAACTATGTTCATTCGCTTTTTGTATTTTTAGAATCTTTTTTCAGTTGAAATTTCAGTTATGGCTTCTTGTGTTGATTTTGTTGACTTAGGTTCGTTCGCTTATAACAAGGTACACACATTTTATTAGTATGCTGGAGGTAACTTTTCCCTGATAAGCCATGGGGGCTGCAAACTTTTGCACTCAACCGCTACCAAAATGAAAATCTTCATTACTTTGTTACTTCCAGCTTGCTACTGGATGTTGTTATAACCCACATACTACCTTTGTGCTGCCATCTGAGGAAGGAAAGACTGCAGTCCTCTCTGACCTTGGCCAATCAAACAGCTTAGTGATGCTCCTAAATGGGCATGATCCCAGGAGAGGCCAGCGAGATGAAAGGCAGTGTGCATAAAGGCAGAGATTAAACCGGATCTGATGGGTCGAGCGCAGCGGCTCCCTTTGGTAACTCCTGTGCATAGAGGCGGTTTGACAGGGGCACCAGGCAAAGCAAAAGCCCCAGGGCACCTCGTTTAAAGACAGCCATGCTGAGATGTGCAGAGGCGTTGCTTTTCTAATGTAAATCTTTAACTTTTTAGCCTCCTGATCAATGGTGTATAACAATGACTTACTTTCTTACTTTCTCAGGCCAACATCAAAAAATGAAGCAGACCTTTCATTTTGCATCACACAGATGAGGCGCAGGTTATAAATGATACATTGTAAAGAGCATATCCTTCCTATGAAGCTTTATCTCTTCAACTCCCTTTTCCTACACCTTCACTCAGAGCTGATGTTAAATCCAATTTGTCTGAGTTATATGGAAAAAGGCACCTAGAGTAGCACCATCAGATAATAAGTATAAAATGATTGCATTAAATAGATAGCATCATGTATAGATCCATATCCAGTCTATAGTATTGCATATACTGTATTAGCATTATACATCATCACCTCAGATTATATGGATTAAAGCAAAAATAATAATGCATTTAACCTCCAAAACTGTAAGTCAATTAAAACATAGTATATGTAAATTGTAAACCATTCCGTTTCAAGACCTAATCAATATAAAGCAGTTTCTAGGTCAATTTACCACGGTAAAGAAAAAAAACCCAGCAAGCATGGATGCAAGCATGGATAAAATGGAAAGGTTGCATCAAGAAGGGCATCTGGCTTAGAACCTGTGGCAAGTTGTTGTGCTGATTTAATGGTCCGTCGTGGCAACCCCTTGAGGGGAGCAGCCAAAGAACAAAGGTACCATGGTAGTCTGATAGTACCTCTACTATGGTATATAGTACCAAGGCATTTTTGACAATAACATGGCACTTATTTGCTGAAATAATGCATGTATCACACTATGATACAGAATTCTAACATAACACATACTTTGGTACCATGTACCATTTCAATGATACATGTACTATACATGTACATGGGTCTACCATGTAGGGTAGTATGGTACTATGGAATACGTATCATGGTACTGTCAAAAGTATAATATCCATATATGTTTATGTACCATCATTGTAATATTTGTTTTACCACAGGCGTAAAATGGGAATAGATACAAAGGTAATCACCATTGTCCTAGATGGACTACAGAGGTTCCTAGATGGATAGATGGAATTGTAATATATCTTTCCAAGTGCCCTGGTGCTTGCACTGACCTTGCTATAGTAACCTCTGCAGTGCCATTTTACTTGTTATGGAATCCTGTAAAGGTTAATATGCAATACCTTGGTGCATACCTGGTATTTATAGGATATCACTGTGGCTACCAAAGTTTAGCAGGTATCTAATATGGTAGCCTACTGCCTGTACTATACCATACAAGCGGTATGTCCTAGAATATCTAATATGGTACAGTATGTACGAACATACAATATTAGATACCTGCTGAACTTTGATAGCCACTGTGGTCCTCAATACTCAATAAGTACCATGGTAATCACTGAAGTATGGGGGAAAGACCATAATAGACCCTTGGTACCCACTAAAATGCCACAGTACATACCATGGTACTCATTGAGGTGCTAAAGTACCTACCCTGATACTCTCTAACACCCTATCATGCACACAGTGGTAATGCCTTAAGTACCAAAGTAATACTATAGCATATTATGGTATACATTATAGTAAAATAGGGTGCATACCATAGTAAAATTTCTTGGCAATTGAGCTCCAAGTGTTTTAGTAATCAGCTGCAATGTCTGGAACAGCGGACACAGTCTAGCATCCCTCGCCGAATTCATTAGCTGCCTTAATTATTAAAGGTTAGAGCCAAAAACCCGTGGAGATACAGTATTTGGAACATTTCACAGAGCAACATCCAGTCTGTGGAAACCTACAGGACATGGACACTGTTAGCTAGCAGAGTAAACCAGACAAGCTAGCCTGCTATTTGCAACGTTTTTAAATCATGAAAGCTTACACTTATGTCACTTCAGTGCTCAGTAGTGATTGCTTGATGTTTTAATTTAAGTGCTAAACACAGTATATACAGTAAGTAATGCTAAGGATAATATGTATGGAGCATCTATGCTAGTTACTGTAGCTAACTATGCAGCTAGAAATGTGCATAAATTCACAGGAGCTAGCTAGTGTGTTGGCTAGGTAATAAGGCTAGCTTTATCAACAGACAACTTATTTACTCTTAGTAGTGTAATTTGCTTGATCACTATTTACTTTTTTTTGTTTGTTGCTGACACCAGTATATTCTGTAATCTGTAAATATTATGTCATGTTGAAGAGAACAACATGATGGGTGTTGATACAGGTGATGGTAGATTAAGAGAAATTCTGCAAAACAAGGTACTTGATCTAGTGTACTGGACTTCTCTTTGGCCATGTTTGTAATTATCACATCATAATTACATGAATTTTTTTAAAGCGTCTCAGACGTTATTAGTACTTCTACCGAATAATTGTAGAAGTGATAATGACCACAACAGCAACAGTGGTACTACTTCTACAGCTACTACAGCTACTAATACTGATAATAGTAATAGTATAAAGCTGAATAAAATAATAAATACATAAAAACAAATAAACAAACAAATAAAAACACTTAGCTATACACTTGAATTATTTACTATTGGATAAAATATTTATTTTTTATTTTAATTCTGAGAACAATATTTATGTTTTTATATTAGATTATCGTTTCACTGTATATACTTAGTTCGGTACTGTAGTTAGTTAGTTAGTTAATTAGTTTTGATAACCTTTTTGTTTTGAGAACAATACATATATTTTTATATGAGATTTTTTTCACTTTGTAGGTTAGTTAGTTAGTTAATTAGTTAGTTACTGTAGTTAGTTTGTTTTGATTTTTTTTAAAACAATATTTATTTTTTTATAGTAGATTTATTTCATGGCATTGCTTATGATTGATTTATTGCATATTTTTTACTAATTATTGTTAGTTAGTTAGCTTGTTGGTTTGTTTGCTTTGTTCATGAAATTAAGAAAACATGAGAAAGGAAACAAGGTTAGCACTGTGGTCTCGCACCTTCAGGGTCCATGGTTCGATCCCCGTGTCTGTGTGCATTGATGGAGTTTGCATGTTCTCCATGTGCATGGTGGGTTTCCTCCCACAGTCCAAAGACATGCAGATTAAGCTATCTGGCATTCCCAAATTGCCCGTTGTGTGTGAATGAGTGTGTGAGTGTGTGTGTGCCCTGTTATGGATTGGCATCTTGTCCTGGGTGTACCAAACCTTGTGCCCAAAGTGTCCTGAGATTGGATAGGCTCCAGGCCTCCCGTGACCATGTACAAGATAAGCAGTATGTAAAATGAATAAAAGAATAAGAAGGAAAAAAAAATAATGAATTTTTCAGGGCTGAGATGTGCTCCTAGCCTACATGTATAATGTTGCTATTATACATGTTAAGTCCATTATTTCCGCTGCCCCATGAGCACATTTCAGCTGCTTTCATAATTACCAGCTCATCTGCTTGCAGGTTTCCGGCAGTAAAGAGTAAAAGTGCACTAGGGGGCACTGTAATAACTACTTTGCTCAGGACGATCTCCTACTTTTGGGTGGATTGGTATGATTGATGAATTCAGCAAAACACATATATCAATTTTCTCAATTAAAAAGGTAAGCCAGGAGCAAACATTACACTCATACTGTTTGTCAGAGTATTGTCGTTACACTCTCCTGCCTGTGTGAGGATGGTTTACTAATATGTTTCGTGAGGTGGGAGAAGTATAAAGGAATAACTGATGCAGAAAATCACAAGAATAGACTCACACATGGACACAGATTCAGGTCCAAAACGCCTACATTCTCACATTCATCTCCTGGAGTTTAAAGCCACTTTTCAGGGACTGTGTGGGTGGCAGTCTCAGATCACAACGTGCGCCTCTCCAAAGCCATGTTTAGGAGGCCCACCAAGTTCATTCTCACTTTCTTTTCTAGCTGCCTGTACAGCATTAATTCTTCGTAACTGCAGAAACTATACATGCTGCAACATTTTTTGAAAAATGTATATGGTTGGAAAGATATTCAAATCCATTTTGCATCAAAGGGAATGTGCGATGCTCGGTCCTCATCTGAATGCTCGCTCTGGTGCAAAGCTTTCAGTCTCTGTTACTTATGCATTTATGATGAGACAGGAAGCGCAACACAGTCATAGTAATGAGCAGAGGAGAGATTTTACACTGACGCCGAAGCAGCATTTTAAGGCGTTTGATGGACTCGTGTGCAAATTAACATCCTGCACAACCTGGGCCTGGTCCATGGGAACAACATAAACAGGGCTTGTGTTTTATAGTCTTGCGCCACAGTTTTAAACTTTTGAATTCTTGTTTCTGATTGGTCAGAGGGTTTTTAATCATTTTAATATAACAGCAGCTTAGTCAGTAGTCCCAGCTATGAATTAACTCATGGGTTTATATTATACTATCTGTTCTATGCTGAAGTGTTATATGACAAAGTTTTTATGTGAGCTTATTTAGAATTTTTGGAAGGAGTCTACAGTGCCAGCAGGTTTTAATGCTTTTTTTTTTTTTTTTTTACATTTCCAAAAGAGAGGAATAAGAGTTAAAACTGAATTAGGCTGCATGGTGGCTTATTGGTTAGCACTGTCACCTTGCACCTCTAGGGTCGAAGGTTTGATTCTAGCCTCGGGTCTGTGTGCATAGAATTTGCATGTTCCCTCTGTAGTTTTCTCCCCTGATCCTATGACATGCAGATTAAGCTAAATTGTGTTCCAAAATTGTGTGTGAATGAGCATGTCAGTGTATGCATGTGTTTGTGACTCTGCAATGGAGTAAACAGGATGTATACAGTAGATAATGAGTGAGTGAGCGTGAGTAAAACAGAATTAAATACATCATGTTGCAATTCATAAAAAATGAAAAAAAAAAAAAAACACCATCAAAGGTGGCCTTGTACCTCCAGCGTTGTGGGTTTAAAGCTCACCTCCGGTCTGTGCAGGTGGAGTTTGCATGTTCTCTCTGTGCTTGGTGGGTTTCCTCCAGGTACTCTGGTTTCCTCCCACTGTCCAAATACATTTGTTGTATTTGACATTTGTTTGGATAACTGGTGCTTCCAAACTGCCCATAGTGTGTGTGCATGTTCCCTGTGATGGTTTGCCACCCCATGCAGGGTGTACCCCACCTGTGCTCTAAGTTCCCTTGGAATAGACTCCAGGTCCATGTGATCCTGCACAGGAAAGGTGGTATAGAAGATGGCTACATGGATGGGTATTAACAAATTGCTGGGGAATAAAAAACCGCATGAGGGTGCTCTCTTATCATGTGTTGACAGTAATCAATGTTTATACAATAAACATTCAGTTAATCTATCCATCTAGGAACCTCTGTAGTCCAACTAGGGACCGTGGAGACCAATGGTGATTTTATGACTGTAATAGGACCTCTGGTCAACATTCACACACACTAAGGACAATCTGAGAATGCCAGTTCGGGTAATCTGGAAGTCTCTGGACTGTGGGAGGAAACCGGAGCACTGGGAGAACATGCAAACTCCATGCACACAGAGCTGAGGCAGTAATCGAACCCGGACCCTGGAGGAGCAAGGTGACAGTGAGCCACCGTGCTGCCATAACAAACATTAGCTACAATAATAGATAATAAAAATCACTTTTTAAAAATTATTCTCTTATAACAATACTAGCTATTGTATATGTTTGTTTGCTGTTATGAAAACGACATAAATAGAGAATCATATACTACCATACCAATTGTAACCAGTGACAAATGCAGGTCAGCTATCTGAGTTAATCTATAAACGTAATTATTCTCGTGATGTCTTTCATAATGGACACATTGGAATACATCGGTTTGTACAAAAGATTTTAGAAGTATGGAAGTTATGAAATCATAATCTCTGCATTCCTCATAATATATTCCTGGCCATGCTGTTTCACAACAAACTCATGTGCTGCACTTTTGAGCAAAAAGGCAAGGCAGCAAAAGCCACCGTAGCAGCATTTGCAAGGTATATGCACAGTGGCAGGTTGAAGACAGAGGTGTCACTTCAGTCTTCTCTGATTGACTTCCTGCATGGAAAAATCCGGTCTGGTCTGATTGCTTTAATGGCCTACTCTCGCCCAGTCCCTGATTCTGAATCCCAAACGGCTCCCTTCTGCCTATATAAGTGCACTAGATAGGGGATAAAATAATGGCATCTCCACCAGAGGCAGTGCACCTTACGTGCAATACAAAGCCATTTGGGATTTAGCCAGTGCTTTCCGGGGATACAAATTAGTGTGTAACAGAAAGTGACTGCCACTCTCCCCTACTTTTAGCACACTGGAGATTAAATTCAACAGAACTCTGTGATTTGATTTGGAGGGAAGAAAGGCATGTGGCAAAGTGTTGCCTGGCACTGAGAGGTTACATCCTAGCCGTTTTTTCCCCCCTTGGACATTAATTTATTGCATTTCTTTTCCGTATCTGTCAGACTAAGTCTTGTTTTTTTAAAAAAATCCTTTTTGCTATCTTTTCTTAAAAAAAAAAAAAAAGATTTTCTATCTAGATGATTTTGCATCTTTCTATGCACCTTTATTAATATATAGATGTAAATCAGGCTATAAACATGAGCGTTGAATTCAGGTCTGTATGAAATATGTCTCCTAAGATGTATACTTAGCACTGGGTTCTGGGCACATTAAAACACAAAGGACAATATGGAAGTCAAAATGGTTTCAAATATTTAAAAAGGAAAAAGGATGAAAAGAAAAATAAAATGGTGGTAAATTATTTACAAATTCAATTCATGCTCAAAGGCACACCAAAAAGCAATGCTTATATGCTTGCACTTTTTAAGCCCTTGTATTTCGATCTACAGTACAGTATGTAACTAACCAGCTGGCTGAGTTAAAGAAAAAATAAAAAAATCTTGAGCTTTTACTATCCAGGAGCAGAAACAGAGGTACGGAAAATAGCAAGCCAGGTTTAAATGGAGGGCAGGAAGTCTCTCAGTTTCTCACGGCATGGATAGCTGGCCTGCTGCAGTTGCCATTGATTGGCTGATAAAGCACAAATTGATCAGCGTGCACTCATTAGCATCCTATTAGCCATGACCTATACCTACCAGCACACAAAATGCTCCACCTCAAATGGATTAACAAGTGCAACAATTCAACCTGAGACAGAAAATCTGTGAGTGCTCATCCGAAGCCAGGAATCGATCGAATTTGATCATTTACCCCCTGTGGACAAGCAACACACTTTCATATTGTGACCTTCATTTTTCATATTCTATTCCCCCCCCCTGTGAATTTAGTTACAGTAAGGGCCGAGGTCTTACGATGTTACCGATGTCCTCTATAGAAATCGCATCAACCGTATACATTCTACATCACCTCAGCTCTCCTGGTGACACTGCTAGCTCTTTTATCCCATGCATTACACAAGATAATGTTCACTCCTAGAGAAGAATGACATGAATTAATCTAAACCTCATTCTAAGCACTGATGTTTCCAAAAATCACTAAATTCATGTGGCAGCACAGTGGCTTAGTGGAACATTTGCATGTTCTTCCAGTACTGGGTGGGTTTCCTCAGGGTACTCTGGTTTCCTCAAAAATGCAGCCTGATTGGCATTTCCAGTTTGCCCATAGTGTACAATTATAGTATGTATGTGTGCGCTTGTCCCCTCAGTTTCCTGGGATAAAACCCTACGCAGGAAAAGAGGTATAAACAGTTTCTCAGATCACCCCAAGCCACTAGGGGGCGCCATATGAATGCAGGATTTAAAATAAACAAATAAAAAAATGAATAATTTTGTGATATAGTTTTATTAAATCACACTACCCGGAGTTAGGTGGCATGGTGGGTTCGATTCCTGCCCCTGCGTGTATGGGGCCTGAGTTTGCATGTTCTCCCCCAGGTTTCCTCTGGTGGGGACTCTTGTTTCCTCCAACAGTCCCATGCAGATTAGGCTAACTGGCATTCCCAAATTTCTCATTAGTGTGTGAATGAGTTTGTGTGTGTTTTCGTGTGTGCCCTGCGTTATATTGGCACACTGTCGAGCGTGTACCCTGCCTGGTGCCTGAAGGTTCCCGCTACCCTGTGCAGAATAAACGATAGAAACAGTTGCTCAGATCCCCCAAGCCACCAGGGGGCACCATAAGAATGCAGGAATGAAAGTAAACAAATAAAAAACAAATAATTTTGGGCAATAGTCCAATAAAATCACAGTACTCTGAATTAGGCGTCATGGTGGTTGTCTCGCACCTCCAGAGTCAAGGGTTAGATTTTTTTTTTTTTTTTGAATTTCTTTGATTGTCTTGAATTTGTGTGCGTGTATGTGACCTGAGTTTGCATGTTCTCCTCCAGGTTTCCTCTGGGTACTCTGGTTTCCTCCCACAGTCCCATGCTGCTTAGGCTAATTGGTGTTTCCTAATTTCCCGTAGTGTGTGTGTGTGTGTGTGTGTGTGTGTGTGTGTGTGTGTGTGTGTGTGTGTGTGTGCCCATGGATGGATTGGCTCCCTGTCCAGGTTGTACTTTGCCTGAAGATTCCCGCTACCCTGTACAGGAAAAACTGACTAGAAAATGAATGAATGAATGAATGAATTAATAAACGACCTTGAGTTGATAATTTTTAGACAGGTATAGTTACATTTAATATTGTCATGCATCTGCAAGTTGTGCCATGTCACGTTATCATAGCTGGCACTATTGTCAGCGCTGCTGCTTCCGAACTTTAATCAGAGCCATAATCGCATGCAAATCACATACAACATCAGTATAGTTTTCAATCTGATCGTTGTACAGCGGAAACTCTTTATTCATGCTGATGCCCTGATGCATGGTATCTGTAGGGGTGCTTAGAGCAAAAAAATAAAAATAAAAAGGTCCATTGCATAATCGAAGGTCTGTACTAAATAAGAACGCATTCGTTGCATCTTAATTATTTGACATTTTCAGCACACTGTTTACCCATTAATACTGTATAATGCTTTCTAAAAGAGTAATGACATCGAGGCAGCTCGATATGTTTGACCACGTAGCTTGATATTGTAGGTCACGGCCCATGCAGCTTTCTTCAAAATAATGTTCAAGGACATTTTCTCCTTGTTTGTCCCATTTCTAATCTTGTTTGGCACCAGATAAATGATCCGCCAGTGTATTTCCACCTCTGGCTGACTCTTTTGTTTGGAAGATAATCTGGATTGTATTCTGTTGCTTCACCCAAATTAAGGCTTGATGGGTTGAGGACCTTGCTCACCCCGTGTGTGTGCTCCTGCATGTGTCTTGAATTTTCTGTGTCCCATAATACTATAAACTGTTATAAATTGTTGGTATAACTCATAGACCTGGTCAACTTTTTCTTCTTTTTTTAATATAGAACAGAAATAAGAAAGAACAAATACCCAGCGTTGATCTTCACTGTTGTAATGAATTCTAATATGCTTTGGTTCAACACATCAGTCACTCTTGGCCTCTTTTATTGTCTGTCATAATCCCTTTAAATAACACTGACCTTCCAAGATCATGAACTTATCTCAAAGGTAGTCACGTCCTTCTTTAGTTGAGAATGCCACAGTTTGTAATAAAATATTTATAGGTATAGAATTTTTCAAGGGATGAGCTGGTGTACCAGTGTAATAATTGTAAGAGAAATGTAGATCTCAGAAGCCAAGGAATCAATCATATGATGTGATATTAATGTACAGACTTTGTTCAAAACAATATTAGAACCATTCCATATGTTTAGTGTTAAAACAGGCTTAAAATGTAATATTGAGACAAAGCCTAGTAATGGCATTTTTGGTGGAAAAAAGTGGCGATTTGCCATGAAGCAGTATTAGTAGATCCAAATTTTGGCTTTACTTGCAACTACAGCTGTCTTTTGGGATGTCTTCATCAGCTTTGGATGTTCAGATCATGGTATTTACACCCACTCTTGGTCAAACAGCTTCTGTCAGATAGAAACGTTGAACAGTAATTCTCAAGTTTGTAGCAGATTCCTAATTGATTTAAGGTCTTGGGATTGATTGATTGCCTTTTAACACATTCAGGTTCTTAATTCTGAAACACTCAGGTGCAGCAGTGGCAGTCCGCTTAGAGTTGTTATCATGTTGGAAGCTGAACCTCTTGCCCAGTCACAAGTCTAAATGACTAAAGTTCTTTAAAATTTTTATTTTTATCCCGCCTTGGATCTGTGTGCATGGAATTCGCATGTTCTCCCTGCGCCTGGTGGGTTTCCTCCAGGTACTCTGGTTTCCTTCCATAGTCCAAAGACATGCAGTTTAGGCTAATTGGAATTCCCAAAAATCCAATTGAGATGGATTGGCACCATCTCAATTAATGCTCATGCCACTCATGCTCCAGGCCTCCCGTGACCCTATGCAGAATATGTGGTGTGGAAAATGAGTGATTGAGTGAGGGTGTACTTAGTCATCACTCTTCCTTACAGCACAGTTTTGTGCAGGGTTATGGTTGCCCTGTAAACATCCTCTCTTATCTAACTTGTGGGTCTTTCCATCTCCTTCATAGATCATTGGCCTTCTAATGTTAATTAATGCTTGTTTGTTCACTAATAGACTTCTCTGGGAGGAATAAGCATTTTGCACTTAATGCATTGAGTTACATACGTTATACATCTCCAAAGCATTCTATTTATACATATTATGCACATGTATTATAAAAGCGATCATTATAACCCAGCTTTCTAAAACCACTAAAAACAAAGGATGTTTGCGATGGCTTTTAAAATGGTGTTGATTTCTCTTATATCACCATTGAAATTTATAGCGAGGGCAGGGGTGGCTCAGTGTGTTAAGGCTCTGATTTACTGACCGGGAGGTCTGCAGTTCGAGCCCCATCTTAGCCAGGTTGCTGTTGTTGGGCCCTTGAGCAAGGCCCTTAACCCTATGGCCCTTACCCAGGGGCGCTGTATCATGACTGACCCTGTGCTCTGACCCCAGTTATGCTGAGATATGCGAAGAAAGAATTTCACCATGTAGTACTGTGTATGTGACAAGGTACAAAGACCTTGTAGAGCAGACTGACATTAATAATAACATAACTTTACACAAAATGAAGTTACGATATGATCACACTTGACTTACTCTAAAATCTACAATCTAGTAGTAAATTTTTTATGAACAACCCCAGTTGAGAGTCATTAACACATCATCATGCAACACGCGGTCTAGCAACTGGTTGTGAGTGTTTGCAGGTATACCTTTGTTCAATTGTGCTCAGGACAGCCTGATGACAGCATGGATGACAGGTTTGAGTAAATTGTTTTAGGCAATCTCGAAAGACATCTGAAAACTGGGACACATCCTTCTTTTTTGCTCAGCTTTTGAGAGAAATGGTTTTGTACACTGTAGTAAGTCTGTCTCCTTTTACCTGTTGGCTCTGTTCATAAATGAAACATAATTTTGTGGATTGCAGAAACAGTTTACACTCTGGCAGCCCTGTCATTAACTTCTCTGAGCACCGGGTGACATGATCATGCCTTAGTGGAGCTAGAGAAGTGCTTGTTGCAGACCCCAAGATGTAAAAGAAAACTCATTGGAACTAAATGGGACTATTGAGCTGGCACTGGGTATGTTGGTAAATGACAAAAAGTGCAAATAGTGGGTCTAGACAAAGGCGGAAAAGTCCATTTTGAACATAAGAAATACATTTTATTCTTTTTTTTTTCAGAATTCGGGGGTTTTGGAGGTCTTAACATGCTCCAAAAGTCAGGAAAATCAGCACACAGGATGGAATCTGCTGCCTTTAGGCCGCCTTAGCAGCTGGGCCCTGGGTGTGGCACAGTTTTTGCTTCATAGCGCATACACACTTGCATGAGTAGATCTAAAAGTCGGTACACATTTATATCTCATTGAGCTGAACAACGTTTGCTATGCATGTCATGGGCTCTACTCAACCGGACGTCACTTATTTTGGGTTGTCTCCAAAACACACCCAATAGAATTTGATATACTCCTCTTTGGGGATTTATACAATCAATCCCAATATTGATTGGGCCAATATAATCTCAAGACATTACGGAAGCAAAATTGCGAAGATATTAAGATATATATCATTTTTGATATCTCAAATGATTGGTGAACCCTTGAACTTTTGCCAAAAACTGGCTAATAAATTCCTTAATTATATATAATTATATAATATATTATGTCAATGGTAACCTTAACAAACTCAATATGAGTGACATCATATTTAGTGACATCACATTGCCCGACATCATAGTGTGATGCTTTTTTCCAGCGCCTTAAACCTATGCAGAAAATTGATTACCAACAGGTTGTGTGGTGCGCCTGGGCGGCAATGGAACAGGTGCTTGGGCGCACTCATTGTTCCTTGCAACTATATTTTTTCTTCAGCATTGTCCCATTTATCTTAGGAAACACGACATCAGATCATTTGATCTGCAATATCTGGCACAGGATTTTACGCATGATGCCCTTCCTTTTGCAACAATCCCATTTTTCTATGGACTGGCAAAGCATGCAGTGGCTGGGTTGTATGGGGCAGAGCATTGAGGGATCCCCAGTGGTGACCCAGGGTTCGAATCGCTTACCCTGTGATCAGCAACCCAGAGCCACCAAATGAATGACAATCTTCATAAATCATGAACTATAAAAGCCAGTCATGTGCCAATATGCAACTGAAGGAGGCCATTTCACTGGTTAACCAGGTAAAAGGCTTTCTCATATAAAGGTTTGTAGGTGTTTACCAGTTTGCGTATTGCTATAACCAAGACCCAAAATTGACGGCATTTTCAGTTCTCACATTTTACCTCGCAGAAATGTCACGTGTAATTTATTACTTCATTTAAAGGATAAAAAAAGCAAGTTTCAGCCGACTTGAATTCACAGTCCAACACGTTCTCCATGCCTCCTCTTTAGATCAAATGAGAGATAGATTTAGAAGCAATGGTCACACTCCTAAACGTTTTACAAATCCGGTTTCTGACTAACAATGTGACTCACACTAGTCCGACTCTGTCTGAAGTCTGCGCTCAACTTTAGTTCATGAGAAAGTTGTTACCATCTGCGATGAGCTGTTAAAATTCTGCTTCCTTGTGTCCAAGAGCCTCTGAGAGCCTCTGATGCATAGTGAGTTTTGTCACTAGCTCTAGCGGTTGGTGATTCACCGTGCCAAGAGGATGAGCTCCATAATTTCAGACTGAAGCGTGAATCTCGGCTCCCCGCGCAGATCAGATGACACATCGGCGCAAGGCAGCGTCTCCATGCCAGAGACACGGGGAATAAATTATCCTAATATCAGACCATCATTGTTGTCTTTAACGAAATCGCCACTACAATATTTCTTTACCACATACGAACCCTGGCAGGACTCTTCATGTTTTGTGTGTGTGAGATCGCACAAGTATGCATATGTCCTCTCTGTGTGTGTATTTAAGTATTTAGATTTAGATTAAGCAGGAGCATGGGTCAGTCGTTTGCAGCACTGCCGTGCATGCAGTCCTCAGCATGCATGATGGATAGTGCCCTCTAGGATGCCCTTAGGTGTGCGTTCAGTCAGTTGTGGTGTACGCAGTAGCTAGCGGAGAGGTTCAGGGAACAGATGGAACGTGGATGCGGCCTGCGTCTGAACACGGTGCTGATGTACACACCTCCCACGTACTCCCGGGCCGCTTAGCATGGAGAGCTTCCAGACCAAGGCTGGCACCGAGGAGGATCTTGTCACCATCTGTCTCCCAGGACGACCTCCTAACAGAGAGCCGTTGCCCCCCCCCCCCCCCCTCGAACACGCTGGTGCGAGAGACTGAGAACTATGTCACTTAGCTACAAGAGAGGTAGTAGTGCATGACTGTTGGCAGCAAGCATCACCATTAGACAATTCTATTTGTATCCCCTGTGTGCACCACCTGCTGAGTCTACAAAAACAGATGACGGAATGTTTATTGTTGGGACAAGACTTCTTAGCCAGATTTTTGGACTCAATAATAAAAATTTGGATCCTGGTTTAGTTGAGATAAACAGCAGTTGGCTGTAACTATAAATGTGGCTTTATACAGTATGCAACTGAAGGCCAAAATCTGGTGTGTGAATGTGTGTTTTGTAAGATTATTGCCCTGTTTATGTATTTCTTTATTTATTTATTTTTTCATAGATTCTTGCTTTATGAGTTCCACAAACAGACAGTTAATATCAGACCTATTTTCATTTATTTTGTTATGAGGTCTTGCACTCGTAATATCTATTGACGTTGATGCATCTCCATGAGGAATGCATGTAATATGGCAAGTAAACCTGGTTTAAGCAATAACAAGCAACACTCACATTGGAGCTGTGAGAAGTAGAAGATCTTGTAGTCATCCCTCTTAGATACAATGGTTCCACTTAAAGTACTGTAGCACCTTAAAGAAGTTTTTATTTTATTTTATATTTTGTCCTTTTGAGAGAACGTCTGGAGGGGAAAGACTTCTCAAATGGTTCCAAATGCAACATGGAGAATTAAACTCATTAAAAGAACTACTGAGGAGCTAAAACTTGTTTTTTCCTGGTCAGTCTTATAGGGGATCTTAAGTGTATCCCAAGAATTGTGGATTATGGTGTGACTTTACCCTGGATGGGTTGCCAATCCATTTAAAATGTATATTTTTTATATAAACGTTAGGGCATCTACAATCGTCCAAGGGGAACGCTTAACAGTGGTACATGCAAACGACCCCCCCTTAAGAATGTTCGTCTTCAGACCTGAAATTTGCATCTGCTCATACAGAGCATTTTCGGCATATGAATTACCCAACCAAATCGAACCGAACACCGGCTAAGTTGCTCGTACATCCGGGAGCCGTTCGAAAAAGCTAACTGAAGTGAGTTCACCTATTTTTTTAGTTTTTTTTTTTTTGCATTTTGGCCAAGATTTAGTGTAGACATAGCACCATGGGTCCAAGAAAGGTAGCAAGGACAAAATGGAGCTGCTTTCAGTTTTGTTTTTAAAGCAGCCGATAGCAAGAGGAATCATAAATTAAGGTTACGCAAGGTTTAATGTCTATTTATTTTACTATTTATTTATTTCAAGGTCAAGGGTTTGATACATGCCTTGGGTTTTTGTTGTGCCTGTTCTCTCCATGCTTGGTGGGGTTCCTCTGGGTTTGGACCGTGGTTTACTTGCACAGTCCAAAGACATGCAAGCTAAGGTAATGGGCATGCCCTCAAGGTGTGTTTGAGTGAGTGATTCATCATGCCCTGGCTCCACTGGGATAGGCTCCAGGAATCATGTGACCATGTACAGAATAAGCAGCATAGAGAATGAGTGTGTAAGTAGGTGTTTAATAGATACATGTATGTAAACCTACCAAAAACATGCTGTGTTGTATTGTTGGAGAGATGTTGAAGAGTCCAGTTAATATGACCTAAGATTGATGAAATAGGACAAACAAGGTGGGAATAGGCGGCAGTGGTCAGCACTGTCGCCTTGTACCTCCAGGGTCCCCCCAGGCTACATGTTCTCCTCGTGATTGGTGGGTCCAAAAACATGCAGATTAGGCTTGATTGGTGTTCCCAAGTTGGAGGTCCTACCAGGGTCCCCCCCCCCAAAAAAATCCCAAAATATGTGAATAATACAATGGTAATCACCAATGGCTTACACGGTCCCTAGGTGGACTACCAGTTGGGGAGGAGGGAATGGGGTCTAGTGTTTGAAACCATTTAATCATTTTCATTAGCATATCTAAGAAGATATTCCATCCCTAACCTTATTCTGTTAAGAATCCAAACGCCTGAGGTTTTCAGGGTGAGGCAAGTTAGAAGCCGGAGTATTACCACAGAGCAAAAAAATCGAAGCAGAAGACAATGATTATTCAAAAAATTCCCATTACTTTGTGGAGGGAAAAAAAAAAATGAAATATCTATTTCCCCACATGACTATTAGAACATTAAATCTGGTTCAATTCAAACATTCGATTAACTACAATCTCTTTACAGCGTCCCGTCTTTCATCATCAGCAGATTTTGATAGACCAGAGAAAGGACGACCAGAGCGTGAGGTACTGGGATTCGACTCCAATCATTAATGTGGGTCGGGATCAGTAATTACGTGTTCAGAGGGGAGGCTGTGGAAAGAGCTGCCGAGCGGAGGCTAATGAGGCTACAGTTCGGGGCGGATGAGCAACGAGCGAAGAGACAAAAAAAAAACAACACATCACACGTAAGCACAGACACACACTAGGGGAGGACGAATAAACAACAATAATAAGGCACAAATGTATAACTCAGGGCTGAAGAAACCAGCGTCGAAAAAAACAAAGCGAAAAGATCAGAATCGGAATCCTCTAGACCTCGGCTCGTGCTTGCAGTCAGAGCTGTAGGCAGTATGGGAACAGAGCGACTCCGGTGCTGCCGTGTTAAAAGACTGTTTGAGAGGGGCTTCTTCTGCACTCCCCCCCCAAACACTCTCTTTAAGTTTGTCAGCACAAGACTCCTCGTGTCACCTTGCGTAGGATGGGAGCTGAAGTCACTTTCAGATCGCGCACAAAGCCTCATCGAGCTCTTTTATTTAGGCTCTCGGAGCTGCCGAGCAGGGTACTGGAGCACGCTCAGTGAGAACAACCTCTGATTAGCGGGAGTAACCTACACGAGACCCACATTTACTGCGGAGTTAAAGAAAGTTTGAAAGCTTTGTATTCAATCGTATAACAACCGTTGCGATGCCTTAGGGAATATCAAAGGAAACTTTCAGTGTTTTTCTCAAGCGAATCTCTATGAACTATATCTGTAATATACGCCTGTTCACCAGATGAAAGAAAACTGACATATTTTGTTGCACTAAAACTGATTTTTTTTTTTTTTAAATAAAAGCCTAAGGACAGATTTTGGTTAATAATTTTCTAATATCATTATAATGCATTACCTCTAAATAAAAGCAATATGCCAAAGATTACACTTTTTACTTTATTTATTAATATCACATGAAATATTTCATCTATTGTTTAATGTTTGGAATTCTTCCAAGTTATTTCCCATCATTCCCAGTCTGTCTTTTCTTTTTCTTAAAGATGCAAAAAAAAAAAAGAAAAAAAAGTAACAAATACTAAATAAATATCTCCTTACAGTCAAATTTTTTTTATGGATTATGATGTCAAAATTAGGGCTGTCAAGATTATTGTGTTAATGCATGTAATTAATCTTGAAATTTTAATGCGTTACTTTTAATCAATCATATGACCATATAATCATTTGACCCTAATGGCTTCTCATAATGGCAGCACAGTTACTCGACTAAGTAACGCGGATAATAAGATGACTGAGGAAACATCACCAGGTGTCCTGAATGGCAAGTTTAATGATAAAAAACGGATGCGTCTCTTCCACAAGTTGGTGACAAGTTATCTGTCAGTTTTTAGGATCAGGCATTCTCATGAACTCATTGATCGTTCACAGGAACGACCACAGTGGGCTCCAAGCCACCTCAACCAGGATCGTTATGTACGGACGTACAGCCTTCTTTAAAACGTTTGCACTATTTAAATGTTTTACTGAGTTTCATCACTGTACCGTGCTTGAAGTCTTCTGTAAATGTAAATCGGTTTTACGTCTCCATTGATAAGAAATTTAATCACGAGTCCCGTTTTGACTTGAGCTCAAATGGATCAAACATTTAAATGGATAAGGCATGATTTTTGCATTACCTAAAATGCAATGTTACAAAGAAGTAAAGTTTATTATTAATTACATTTAGGTAATAGAGATAATTTATTTTCAATTTATTTGGTTACTAATGTAAAAAACAAACAAAAAAAAAGCACAGTAGAGATGGCAGTGATGACTTTATTGTACTAAGGGGTAACATCACTGTCCACATGAATGGTTACATCCAAGACCCAATCAGGCATAAAATATTATGTGAACCTAATTTTCTAAGAAGGCATTATTAGACTAAAGGTTTAAGATTCATGCCTTTGAACTTTTATCTAATGCAGATATGCTGACCCCTGACTTGAAACACAAACACCGTAAATAATTCAGTTCTTGGCATACAGCAACTCACCAAGCTAGCACACCAACCCAGATTATTAAACTATCTCCAAGTTCTGTTTGCTGCCTGCACAAATCCTGCTTTACTTTTTCACCTTTAGCTAAATTATGCATGACATGAGAACTAAGGGTATAATTTCTAGGTCACAGTAGTGTAAAAATGCACTTAGCTCCTGAGTTGCAGGCTCGAGGCGCTGTGGATTTGTGCGTCGAAACGGCGCGCATGGATGTTTGTTGTTACCGCGTGCAAATTTTAGAGCGACATAAAAAGCAAACTGCTACGGGAACGCACGGTTTAACACTGAAGATGTCAACGATCGCGCAATCATGTATGGCAAAGGTGTATTCATGTATTTGCCTATTAGCAGAATAGTTATATATAAGAACAAGAATAAAATGGAGGGGGAAGTTTTATTACTTCAAAACTGGAATAGAAAGGAAAAAAAACACCACACAAGCAATTCTTGTCCAATCTCAAAACGTGTTCATACAATAGGCTACATGTGAAGTTATGACCTAGTTGTATCAGTTGACTGTTTTATTAAAAGAAGAAAGAGAAGAAGGAACATTCCAACTTTGGGTGACTCATGAAATATTGAACATCTTTTCTTATAAATGCGACTACAAAAAAGCTCACAAACAATAACAAAAAAAAAAAAAAAAAAAGGCACCCCATGAGTGCTTCACCAAAGTATTTTTTAGGCAAAAAAAAAAAAAAATGCTAAGAGAAAACTAAGTAGGACACAAGTTTATGGAAGTTTGAAACAATAGATATGAGCACAGGAAGTTAATGTTTACTGCCAATATCAAGCATCATAGACGCTTTTTATCCAGTGAAACCTGGGATTATTAGCTACTGAGAAATGTCTGCAAACAAACAAACAAAATTTTTTAAAAAGGTCTTCCACAAAATGTTGCGAATACAAAACTCCCTTTATTAACTAGAGACTGCATACAAGCTTGTCGTCTGCATACTTATGTACATCTGATCTGTTTGTCATTACACTACTGAAGTCTTTCCGCTTGGCCCATTAGAAGCAAATTGTAGTTTCAAAAGTCTACAAATGTCCATACAAGCAGGGTCATGGACACATTATGCTTTGTATTTGTCCATCGTGTCTCCTGCAACGTTTGTAGATTTACTGCCTGCAGGTGTCATGAAAGGCCTCGAGGGTACGGAAATCCCTCCAGGTGGGAGGCAAGCCGTCTTGGAGAAACTTCCCACAGCGCTGACATGGCGTCTGGAAAAGCTTGATGTAACTCCTGAGCCAGGTCTGCGAGAAAGAGAAATTTAGAAAAGTAAGACGCATCATTCATTCATTAATATTTTATGCTGTTTCTCCTGGACAGGTTCACGGGAAGCCTCGGGAAACTTTAGGTACGAGGCGGGTAAACCCAGAAGAGGTGTCACTTGCTTGTCGGTCATCCCTCAATTGAAGCAACAGCATCTCTCTCAAACTACTGTTTAAGGTTTGATATCAGTTTGATAAATACACTTGCAGGACAGTACCCTCCTTCACTGGTGCTGATAAATGCTTAAATTGCCTGACTGCGTTGCTCTGATTGACAGGGGAAAGAGAAATGCCACACGTGCCACCCAAGAGACCAAGAACAATTATGCTCTCCCAGACTCTGGCCATGTATTGCCTTGTGGCATTACTTGAATTAGACCTTACACTTACAATCTCCCACTGATAGGGCAAACAATTTAATGTACCACTTTGAAGAAAATGTCAGTAGCTTTTTATAAATGGCGAACTAATTGTAGGGCAGTATCTCAGATCAATGTGTGAGACTGCATGCTTCAAGTATCTCATAGGAAACCTAGGGCCTGCAAATAAGGCCAGAAAAGAAAAATAAGAAGTCCTGATTCACTGATAAGAAGCTTACACCTGACTGACTGGTTTAATTGCATTGGCATAAACAGCATGACCATGGTATGGGGCCAGGATTCCTCACAGCAGGCATGAGGACATATATGTACACCCCAGTGATCTGAAGCTGGTTAACAACTCACCTGACCCCACACAGGCCAATAACTGTTTACTGCCCCCTCTCAAAACCCATTGACTAATTTAAGATACCCCCACTGGCTTCAGACGTGACCACAGTATGCAATGAAATGCAGAAAAAAAAAGTCATGACCATGATACAGGCTGTGCTTCCATGTTACGTGTTAATCCACTGTGGCACCAAGGTCCATTAGTGACGGTTGTTCTGGCCTCCAAATTCACTAGATCTCAATCTGAACAAGCATCCATGGAATGTATCGGAAAAACAAATCTGATCTAATTGCCCTACCCCGCAATCCACTGTGGCACCAAGGTCCCATTAGTGACGGATCTTTTTGGTAGACACCACAGACGCCTTGTGGAGACATGCCACAAGGTGACAGAGCTGCCTCAGGGTCACAAGGGGAGCCCAAATCTATGTTATTATATATGTATATAATATGTAAAAAGGCGGCACGGCGGTGTAGTGGTTAGCACTGCCGCCTTGCACGTACAGGGTCCAGGTTCCATTCCCGGCCAGGCTCGATTCCTGTCTGTGTGCAGAGTTTGCATGTTCTTCCCGTGTTGGGTGGGTTTTCCTCCGGGTACTCCAGGCGTTCCAAAATTGCCCGTAGTGTGTGAGTGTGTGTAAGCCCTGTCATGGATTGGCACCCTGTTCAGGGTGTACCCTGCCTCCTGCCCTAAGTCTCCTGGAATAAGCTCCAGGCCCCCAGCGACCCTGAATAAAGTATAAAGCAGTATAGAAGATGAGTGAGTGAGTGAGTATGTAAAAAAGAATGTCTTAGGGGTTGTGGTTGTACAGATACCCACAGGATGATTTCTGCCTGAATTCTGCACCTTGTCTCGTGTACTACGCATTTTTGTTCTCCCATCTTCGGCTCATTCAGCTCACGTGGTATTTATCACAACTGTCATGAGCCAAGAGAAGAACTGAGAGGTGTGAGACTGAGAAACAAATTGGTCCTAAACTGTGCTTAGTCATGATATCTGTTGAAAAGATGCTGAAAACCTTCTCGGAACCGCTGACGTATACTTGAAGACTACACAAGTGCCCACATTCCTGACTCAGACACACGACTTTTTCTGTTGCACAAAAGCGATAGAGGAACGGAGGAACGTTCCGCTAACATGACTGGGGGATGGAAGTGTAGATAAAAAGACAAAACAAAAAACAAAAGCCATTTCCAGACCTAGGCTTTTACAAATAAAGCAAGGTCTTTGTTTAAACTAAGGTGTGGTTCAGTTTTACAGCCAACGTGAGAATCACAGGAACACGGAAGAATCTGGTAGCCAAGATTTCAGCCATGTTTCACATTTTATCACATAAATGATACTCTGACAGATGTTTTTTTTTTTTTTCTGTTTGTGTATATGGACATCATGCTGCTTATGTCATATTCTCTTTCTGAAAGCATAAGCATATTAGACAGGTGCTCACTCAACTTGGTATCCCACCAAAACAGAATTCATGTTTGGCACAGCGGGAACTGTTGGCCGTCAACCTGGCATAGAGGAGCGGCGACACTGACTGCAGCGAGCCATACATCAATTTCAGGCTTACCATCTGGCCCTTACATGTTCTCCCAGAGTCAGTTCTGTGTCCGGCCCGATGCTACCTGCCACCAGGGCCAATTCTGTGCTGTTCCTACTTGTATATGGTCCAGTCCCCGTGGTCCTTTCATGCCTGTAAGTTTAATTATGAACATCTGGGATGTTCTTGGCTGCCAGGGGTCGATTATGGAGGATGACTGAAGCAAGTTAAGAAAGGAAAGCCATGATTTCTCCATTTCCTACATGATCTGACGGACCACTTATGAACCAAACCTTGTTGTTGTCCAGTATTTTCTTAGATTAAGATTAAAGCAGTTCGCTGCTCCACTAGAGAAGATGAATTAATTCATTAATTTATATTGTAAATACAGTAAATGGTTGATTTGTGCTTAGTTTCCTGGGAGGCTTTCCTAATGTACTGACTTTACAGATCCTTCCAAACCAATGGCTTTATGAATACAACAAGGGATGGTTAATAGAATTTAAAAACATTTCTTAACATCTTAATGGGAGCTGTCTGGCCCACCTCCAAATCATGAGGGCTGTTTCAATGCAGTTACAGAGACTTGTAGAATCTACGGCAGTGACACCTTATGATTTATTTCCCCCCCTTTAATTTATCACCTATCTTGTCAAAAGTGAGAAAAGTTGGACTTTCCGCCACCACCAGGATGTTATGATTTTTCTTCACATCGTCTGGGGGCAACGACGATAACAAGTGAGAAAAGTCTTGTGCAGGAGCTGAGCAGCATGGCACGGACAGAAGGGTGTAGTGTAATTAAAAAAAACTCCAGGAAGAACTCACCATGAAGGAGCGAACCACCACATCGGGCATCTGGGGCAGCTGGTAGTGCAGCAGTGCTGTGGTGGCATGGTCCGTCACCTGGGCGCAACAAACATCAGGATGCGTTATGGGCATGGGAATTATGTTTCAGTGCATTAAGCAAAGTCAGATTATCGAAGTTAAATTCTCTTTCGTCAGACTGGCTTTCACTTTAACTGGATTTTATAACTGTGACTGATGATGTTTGTCATTTCAAGTCACTCACTGATGATCATGGTGTGTATTTCTGGGCACAGATTTGTAATTTAAACCCTTATCCTCTGTAAATGATCTATAAATATAGATTTGTAATAGCTTATCTGGCTCCGAACATCAAGACAAAGTGCTATGAGTGTGGTTCAACAAGAATAGTCATTAATGCGTTCCTGGCTCTTAATCGAAGTCGGAAAAAATATACGACCTTGAGGGGGACTATTTATTCATTTATTTTAGATTCGGTCTTACTCACTTAAAATAGCGGACAAGACTATCTCGGCAGATTGGATCCCGCTAAAAAACTGAGTCTCGTCATGCCTACTGCTTGCTTAATAACCATATGTGCAAGAGAAGCAGGTTGATTTTGATCATTATCAAAATCAACCATATCACAGGACACATTTAAAAAAAAGGGGGGGGGGTGGAGGGGGGATTGAAGGGAGTCATCCGCTGAAACGTTAATCCCATTTTCAATCTATATCTCAGACACTGAGATTAATGTTATTGTTTCATTTCCCAAAAGATCGCCATCTCCTTATTACTTTCTTCAAAGCCTCATCTCCCGTCACTAATGTAACTGTCGCGAGGTACTACAAATGAACAATTTCATTCTACCACATCGCTTGTACTCTGTCATCATTCACTGAGTAAAAGCTACGAGCCCAGACGTCCTGAATAGCAATTTCACTTATGTGTGATACTGTATGCCGTGCAATCTGAACTGAACCATTTAATAAAATATAGGGCTGTAGTGAAACTGATACTGGTAGCAGGTATTAGTTTGATACCATGCTCATGTACTTGTACTGATAAAACAAATTTAAACACACAAAAAAAAAGCACTCAGAGAAACTCTAGTATACAAGAGCAGTTCAGATCTGTGGGCACTGAGACACACAAACTCTTTCCGACGGCGTGACAGGGTGTACAGTACAGTTCGCTTGCTAATGCAAATGAAATTCAATGCATTCTGTAATGTTTTAATAAGCATGCTATTTGATATTGATTTTAGAGGAAAAAACAAAAAAGTTCCATGATGCCCTTAATAGTCTTGTATTAAATACACAACATAGCCAAGAGTTTATGGACACTCATACATACATTGCTCTTCAATTTCCCCCAGTACAGCCACCTTATAAAATCCTAGAAAGTCCATGCAGAAATGTGAATGTAATTAAAAAATTATAATATTAAAAGTAATATTACTAATATAATATATAGTAAAGGTCAGGAGTCTACAAACTTTTGGCTCCATCAATGTCGGTATCCTGTTAAAATCCCATAAATGCACCTCAATCTACAGTTTCTCTCCGTTATCCATCTGACTGCACTAATATGATCAAATACATTCATCCTGTTTGATGATATTCCAACTTATCTCATCCATCCATCTAAATCAAGAACCCAGGATGAAAGAGATGAACCTAACTGAAATAAGTATGTGAGCAAGAAGAACCGCAAGGCAGGAGAAACAGCTGTGAGGAGAACATTAGGGGGGCAGAAACAAGCAGGCCACTCCCCGGGCCAGCCCATCCAGATGAACGGCAAAACAGTGTTTAACCTTAACATACACCCCCCCCCCAATGTTTCCTCTGTAAGCTGCAGTGAGCCATACTAACTCTCTACAGCTGTCTTGTGTTCTGTCTTTCTTACTGTAAACTGTAGTTACACACTCTCTCTCTGTCAGTCTCTTACATGATCTCTCACTAAACAGAGAGCCGGGCACAGGAGCTCTCTCCGTCTGCCCAGAGCCTTCCAGGGCTTTAATTCCGGTCTAATGAGATTCAGAGAAAGAGGAACATAAAAGGAAGAAAGCAGCGGACTCAAACCCAAGCTCGGGGTGTGCTGAGGGATGCAGGGAAAGTGGTTTGGAGTAAAACAAAACCGGGGAAAAAAAATAAAAAATCCAAACGAGAGCTGCGGGATAAAAGTAGGCCTGGGCATTGGTGAGGAAGACGAAAACGTGACTGCCATCAGGATGAAAGATGGTGATCTACTTAGGACCTACTGTAAGATTCTACTGATAAATGATTAAAGCTTTTTTTTTTTTTTTTTGCACAAGCAACGTCGTCAAGACTTCGGTAGGAAGCGGGGCCAAGAAGACGTTGCCTGCTTTCATGGGCATACACACTGCCTTCCTTTCACTCTGCGCCTATCAGAGCTGACTTTCAAATGTATTACAGCTTGAAACATGGTCCTTCACATGCCGGCTGTAATTAAAGACCACACTCTGGCTGAAGTGGGGATTAGTGCAGCATCCCACTGGCAAAATTGACTTTTTCTTCTTGTAATATATTATACATAATTAGGCTCGGTGCACACTCTCTGGATCACTCACCTTTTGAAATACTTGGTAGTTGGACTTTGACCAGATATCCAGCTGTAAAGAAAAGAAAAAAAAAGTTCATTAATTTCTGCATATTAATCCGTGTTAATCTATCACACAAAAGCAGCTCGCAGGTTTTATTTAAAAATGTAGATCAGGAAAGGGAAGAAAGGATGTCGGGCTCAGAGCGAGCCGTCGAAATCTACTCTAGATCCGCTTTCTAACTTTATCTTTTATTTCCACTCACCTGTACTAGTTTTATGCACTGAAATATGAAAGTTTATAAATACATCACCAGCATAAGTTTCAAATGCCAGCCCGGAAGTAGACCCGTTCTCAAGAGGTATATGCATGGAGGATAACCATACTGGAACTCTCTCAGCAATTTTCAAGTTGTCAAAGTACCAGGCTCCGGATCAGTACAAGGATGTGAGATGACTGATACAGACAGAGAGGAGGGATGT
>JAAGKR010000193.1:207775-257936 GCA_011419295.1 Clarias macrocephalus | reverse complement strand
GCTCCAGTTTAATGAATCTCGAGTAGTGTATCTCTACACATATAAATAAATAAGTAAATACAGCTAAAAGAGGTAGTAAAAAAATAAGTGAGGAAGTGTCATTAAAGTGGCGAAATGCTAGAAGAATTCTGACAGAAAAGAATCCTGATATAAAAGATTGGTTTTCCATTTTGTGAACACAGACGACTTTGGAGTGAATCGATGTCTTTCACCTTTCGAAAAAACGATAATTTATTTTTTGAACCATGTCATTCAGGAAAGATTGAAAGAGAAGGAAATATTTTAGAGAGATTTGAGGAACTCTAATTTTTATTCAAACTGTCTCAGAAACGGAGTGATAAAGGTCAGGATGGGTTTTTAAGAATACAGACTGTAACATTAGTGTGTGTGTGTGTGTGTGTGTGTGTTTATCCTTCAAATGCATCACTTCACTGTTATACCTATTACAATAGCTGTAGATGATTCATAAATACTATTTTATATTTTAATAGAATTTGTGTGTGTGTGTGTGTGTGTGTGTGTGTGTGTGTGTGTGTGTATTGTGTGTGTCATTCAGTCTTTCACTCATTTAGACATTTCGTCTGTTATATGTTCTTAAAGATTTCCTGATTTTCTGTGATGTCATTTCTGGCTTTAAGAATAGCCTAATTCTGTTTCGTCTTTTCATTTTGTATTTTAATAAAACTTCAACTTGCACTCTTCACGCCATGACATCACTAAGTCTCACCTTACAGTAGTGGAATAGGGATGCAGCAAAAATCCTACATGGGGGCACTAATTTATGAAAGATGTTGGTCAAGGCACCAGGGTTGGATTCACATGGCTTAAACACTAAATGCAGGTCCTGAAAGTGGACGTTCTGGAGGTTGAACTTACAGAACGTGCGGTCTCACCTCATATTCTTGCTTGAAGCCATAGCACTCAGACGTCTTCATTTGATTGATGTGCTGCAGGAGGTCAGCTACCCGAACGGCTGGATGCAGCTGGCCCGTGTGGTACGGAGAGCTCTTCCTGCAGCAGTGGCGTCGTGGAGAACCTCCCAGCAGGCTGCTCGACTCATTCACTGAGCTGCGCTGGTCGGCTGGCAAACCACACACACACACACACAGACAGTGAGTTCACCTGAAGAGCAGGTGAATCAATTTAAATAGAATATGCAATGTAACAGAGCGATCTGTGTTTATATAAACTGTTGACTCATTTCATTTTTAAAGGTACTGAAAGATGGACATTAACCAAGAAGCTGCAGAAAGGCCATTGGGAGGTAAAGTAAATAACTACAAACATGGGGCATAGTTCCTGTTTTTCAAATATGTTTGCCAAGAGATTCTGGCTGCTTCTCATGACATTTAAAACTGCTTTTCCCTTTTTCTACCTGGCAGTAGAATTTTTTGACGAATGTTTGCCTGCCTTAATCCTTAATATTGGGTAGTTAACAAATCTAAAAAAAAAAAAAAAAAAAAAGATTTTAAGTAGAAAATCTAATTAGTATTAGTATTAGTATCTAATCATAATTAGTTAGTAATAATACTACTACTAATGCTACTACTACTACTACTACTACTACTACTACTAATAATAATAATCTAACAAAAGCTGTTAGTTCATAAGAAAATCTCACAAAAAATGGCTAGTTAAGTAGAACAATCCTACAACAAAACCAGCAAGTTCCTTAAAAGAGGTCACAATAAAACCATATATTTAAGTAAGAAACTAATTTTCCAACAAAACCAGCTAGTTAAGTAGAAAAAATCTCACAAAACAACCAGGTAGTTACACCATACTTAGTTTGGATAACCAGTTAAACAAAGTTCAAACAAAACCAATATTACAAACTGAAAATTTTATATCTCGTTAGATAAAACTAATAAAAAAAAATAAAAAAAACACCTTGTTAAATAGAAAATATCACAACACAATTGGCTAATAATAATAATACTATTTTAGTTTATTAGAAAATCTTTATTAGACAATCCTACAAGAAACTAGCTAGTTACTGGACAGCTGTCACAATTGAAAAATACGACATAATTAGTTTTAATAACCAGTTAAGGTTAAACAAAACTTAACCAGCTACTGTAGTTATGGTGTGAGATTAGCTGGGTTTACTTGTGAGATTTGTTTTGCCTGGTTTTATGTTAGTTATGTTGGTTATGTTAGGAGATGTTCTACTAGTTCAGATTTTCTGCTAGTTAATTAAAAAAAAAAACTAGTAGAAAACATAACTAAGAAAAAACTCAAAATATAACCAGTTAATTAAGTACCAAAATCTCAAAACAAAACCAGTTAGTTGCATAAAAGATACAATAAAAAAGCCATTCAAAAGGCTAATCAAGCCAAAGGTAAATAAATCAGGTAAAACAAATGTCACGGAATAACCAGCTAGTTCAACATATCCAGCAGGTAATTTAAAAAAATCAAACAAAATAACCAGGTTTTTGTTCTTTCTTGTTATGTTTTGTTGTTGTTGTTGTTGTTGTTAGGATGTTTTAATTACCTTCTGGATATGTTGAACTAGCTGATTATTTTGTGAGATTTGTTTTACCTGGTTTATTTACCATCGGTTTTATTTACCTATCTATATGACTAGTTAGCTAGTTAGTGATGATTATTTAGGAAAATGTGGAGTTAGTTAAGTACCCACCTATCAAAGTAATGTACCTGTATTTTTTGAGGTACAGACACTTTTATTGCATGGTATGGATAAAATCCATAGTGTTTGAAACTAGGTCTGTGGATGAACTTTGGTGTTGCATTATGTTTGTCTACAGGGTATTCATTACAGGTGTGTGTGTGCGTACTCACTCCTTGCACTGCAGCTATGCACATCCATAAAGGTGTGTGTTGTGCGCTCGTCCTGCTGCAGTGTGCCTTGGTCAGCTGTACTGCAGTCCAGAGAGCCTAGCCTTTGTTTCTTCTCCTGCCGATAAGGCATGGCCGCTTTGTTCATGTTCACTTTCTTCCTCCTGCAAAAAAAAAAAAAATGGAAAGGCACAAGCTGACATTGAATGATATAAGATACCATAAAGAAGAAAAGGGAGGCGGAGGACCATGGGAATATTAGGAAAGGAGAAAAAAGAAAAAAAAATAGCAGAGAGTAATGGAACGATAGAATGGGGGGACTCGATGGAAATATATGGAGGAATGTAATGAAGGACGATATCATTAGAGTCAAGCTATACAAAGAGAGTAAATGAGGGATAATGGTGAAGAAGAAGGGGAATCCACTTACGGGTTGTAAGGGTAAAAATAGAAGTCCCTTCTGGGTAGCATGAAGAGCACCAAAGATAGATAATGTAAGAGAACGGGACGAAATTTAGATTTAGAGCAAGAGGAGAAAAAAGAGTGAGAATGAGTTGAACTGGTTAAATTAAATTTGAATACAAACTTTAATATTCCATATTTACATAAGTATTCTTACTACTGTGTATCTGTTATCCATTGGAAGTTGTATAGTACCACTGTAGCTTAAAAACATAAATATTTTCTTCAAAAATTATTTTAATACCTATTCAGGTTTATAGGAGAAATACTCCCGAGGAGTTCAGGACAGAGAGGAGAACAGGTACACAGGTTTGCGTCAGGCAGGAAGACAAATCGTGTGGCTACTGATAGATTAGTGGACATTCATCCAAGGAGAGTGGCTGTCTGGACACATTGTTCCGGCTAGACTCTGGACATTGACATATTTCGGTTCCTTTAGGGCCAAAATGTCATAGTGTCACATGATGTCAAGAGCGTTTTATGTTTCTCTGCGCCCCGGGACATTTATATTACTGTGTTACGATAACTGCAGAGACAAGCTTCAGTTCGACTGAAATGACCCAAATAAAGATGGCACGCTGGGGCACACACACATACGCTTACCCTTTCTTCACAATGATTACAATGGCTCCCAGCAAAAGGACAAAGACCACTAGTCCTCCAGCAGAAGCTCCAAGGATCAACCCCATGTCCTCAGAATTCTGGGATATCTCCAGAGCATGCTTATGATCCTTACATGCAGCTGAAAGACAGTGGACAGATACCTGATGTTACTAAGGGGATAGGGATTGACAAAGTATTGTTTAATATGCATTTGGTTTATATCTATACTCATTTTAATGGCTAAAATATAAAAACTATAGCTAAAATATTTAGTATAACATGACAAATCGCCCCCACATAAATTGAAATCACCCCCACATTGTTAAAATCAAAAATCATAATTTTTATACTGTATATTTTTCATCAATATTTTCAAACATTTACAAAATGTGTATCAGCCACATTACTAGGGCTCTTTAGAAACTTTGAGGAAGAAACGTGGCTGAGGAAGAACTGAAACGATAGATTCACAAGCAAACAGTAAGGGATTCAACAAATATGAGACGCATCACACACTTTTTAATCAAAGTAGAGTTCACATAGGAGAGCAGTCTGAAAGATGGCCTGCATGTTATTTTTCTGCACTTTGCATACGTTTGCATAAATTAATCTTTGCCAGTAGTTTGAGTTTAGTGCAAATGCAGGACATCATGCACATTTTGAAACATAACTTTTATATGTCTGACTCTTCGCAGTCCCAAAAATCATTTTATGCACTTTAAATTATTTATGCATAAAAAACTAAGAAAATTGGGATAATCTGGATATGGTTCAAATAATAATAATAATAATAATAATAATAATAATAATAATAATAATAAATTATTTCATACTAATAAAATTCATAGTAATGATGACTTCAACAACAACAAAAACAACAACAATAATAATAATAATAATAATAATAATAATAATAATAATTATTATTATTATTATTATTATTATTATTATTATTAGTCCCATACAAACGAGTTCCGTTCCAGGAGCATGTTCATGAGTCAAATTTGTTCTTAAGTCCAACAAAGTGAGCCTTATACGTCTTTGAATCAGATATACAATGTAAAGCATGAAAATATACATTGACTAAATCTCTGTCGCCTTTCCCCACCATTCCACCATCATGTGGCCAAAAACCGTAACCGTGCCTAAGGAAATAATCTCACAGTGAAATGTGAAATGTAATAGTATTGTCTCTGCGCCATTAAATCGCGAGGGGAATCCTGGGTGGCATTTTGTCTCAGAACTGTTTTCCACTGTACTACTGGACTGTAAACTCTGTTTTGTTGAGGATTTTCCGAAATTAGGATTATTCACCATGAGGACAGCTTTACAGGACAGCCACTTTACTTACACACTGAAAATCTTGTATATAATTGTAAATATTGGTATCTGGTGCACTGCAGTGTCTATTTCTTCGTACAATACACATGAGCTACTTCTGTGATTTATGAAATATATATTTTCGTAAATCCGCAGTCCGTTATATCTGCAGAAATTTGTTTGTAAGTCGGGGACTAACAGAATTATTATTATTATTATTATTATTATTATTATTATTATTGTTGTTGTTGTTTACTGTAGTAGTAGTAGTATCTAAAAACTTACAGTTGATGCAGTATTAATGCAGGTAATTACAGTTAAATGCAGCATTATGTGCTTAAATAAAACATACAACGATACTGCAGAACAAAATAAATGAACATAAACATAGATCATCAAAGATGAATATTTCCACATTGCAACTCCGCAAGGTAATGTAATGGCAAGTTCCTCTGCTTTCACATCTCTGGGAAATTCGACGATGGTTGCATTTTTAAGTTGTCAGATGCTAGATGTTGCCCACACTTGAAGTTTATTCGTTCAGCTGTGATGATAGCAGTAATGGAACCTCCTTTTTTTGAACGTTGCACCTCAGACTGTTTAACACTTTAATATTCTGCTGATCTTTTTGGAAGAGCACATTTTTTTCACTCAACATTCTTGAAAAATGTATCAACATTAGAGTAGTTGAGCTTCCTCTACCACTCGGTTGAGGTATTCTATATTTAAAAAATCCACTTGATGATGCTATGCCTTTAGCAAATGCAAAATCATTTCTGCCAAGTTGTTTTTTTTTTTTTACTTGCGAATGTTATGATACTTTTATCATAGAGTGCCATCTCAACCATTTGGAAGAGGCCTATATTAGGCCTTTATCTGTTATTATATATATATAAAGGGGGGCAATGTTTTTTCTCAGTAATTATTTTAAAGGTTTAAGCATGGCCTGAGTGTCAGACATATGAAAAAAGCATGTGTCAGCACTGGTGACAAGAGCATGTGCATTCATACTGTGTGTCCAGTGAATGTTTTCTCTTTCAGGGAAGGCATGTGGGGAAAAACATGACAGGCTTGATGTGCACAAAATCTGGGTAGTGTAATTGAGCAAATATGTTGAGTTAGGGTTTACAAGCTACAGTATACTGTAGCTTCTTGCCCTTATTAATATAGCTTGAAAATGGGGCTGTAGTATAGTGATTGAGGACAGTCTATGCTACCTACACTAAATTTTTCATGCACTGTGGTACAATCTGGACAAAAGTTTATAATAATAATAATAATAATAATAATAAAAGAATAAGAACTAGAAATGCAATCCTTTCTTGAAGGAAAAGAAATGATAAAGTGAAATTGTAGTAGCAGCAGTAGTGGTATTAGTAGCTATAGTAGTAGTGGTAGTAATAGTAGTAGTAGGATACTACAAGCATACAAATCATTCTGGTCACTTTTCCATCTGTAGCAATAGAGATCAAAAAACAACCAAGCTCTCCAGCGTCTTTCCTTTGAACAAGCAATCTCTGAGATAGATGAAGAAGAATGAGGGGGTTAATAAATGAAAGTGAGGCAGCGAGAAAAAATGAAAGAGAGATGGGTGGGCAGTTCATCTTCATCTGGAAGGATCCAGCTTGTAATTAATCTGTGAGTGTTGGCAAGAAGCACCTGGGGTGCATGAAGATACGAAGAAAAAGACTGAAAGGCGATGCAAAGGGGGCAGCCGGAGCGAAAAAGAGAAGAAAAAAAAAACAGCAGGAAGGGAGAAACATCTTCAAGAGAGCAACAGAATGAGAGCAAGAGAGAGGCGGGGGAGGCACAAAGAAAGGCAGAAGAAAGAGACACTTTAGACACCATCTTGTCACAACGGTGAGATGGTCATTACACAGACCTTCTATCTCCTCTGGACATGCACTGTACCATATATATATTAATAGCTTCTCCCTTTTTTCTTTTGCTTTTATTCTAAAATCACACATTCAAACACACACACACACGATTTAAAGCTACATTTCAGAAGGCATTTCATCACAGACATTTTTTGTGATCTTTTAAAGCAATGCAGTACCATTTTCCTTTGCTGGAATTTTAAGCAAATATATAAGCAAGATCAGCCTTAGCATTACTAGCATTAACATCAAGGTTTTGGGTTTCTCTTGTGCATCAGGGATGGCCCTGGCCCCTTGGGGAGTGGCTATGCAGGACCTCTGGTGATGTGTTGTGGTGTTTGGCACCAGGATCCTTTGGTGCCAGATTTTGGAGTGTTGCAGGTTGGGGCTTCCTTGTTTAGACTTGTTTGTTTGGCACATCCCTTGGACGCTTGATCAGATTGGGATCTAGGGAGTTTAGAGGCCAGGTTGGTGGCCTTGAGCTCTTTGCCTGCTGGACCCTGTATGTGGCATATATAATAAGGGGAGGCTGCGGTGCATTGTGTGTTCTGGTGACTTTCTATCCTGGACAGAATTGACTTTTTTTCAGCGATTTGTGCTTCATTGGCTTTTCTGTGAGATCAGACTGAATAAGCTGGTCCCTGTTGGCATGGGTGAGCCCAGAGCAGTAGCACTGTGTTTTGGATATTTGGACCAATGAAGAGAAAAAGAAAAATGAAAGCAGTAGGCCAGTCTACCTTTGCCCTCCCCTTTGATTTCAGATTCATTCAGTTCCAAACAAAACCAAATCAAACACCAAACTGACCAACAGTATCAACATTGCAAAAAGACAAACTAACCAAATAGTAATTATCATGAATAGTAATTATCATGAACTATACCATATGGACAAAAGTATTTGCCCAAATATGCAATGACATTGCATGCAAATACATATTCTTCAATACGCCGTCCGTCCCCCTTTTGCAGCTATAAAAACTTCCACTCTTCTTGGAAGGCTCTCCACAAGATTTTGGAGTGTTTCTATGGGAATACATGGCCATTCATTCTGTAGAGCATTTATGAGCTCAAACACTGATGTTGGACAAGAAGGCCTGGCTCGCAATCTCCATTCCAGTTCATCCCAAAGGTTCTCGATGGGGTTGAGGTCACGGCTCTGGTTCTTCCAACCATGTCTTTATAGTCCGTCCTTTGTTGGAATAGAAAAGGTCCTTCCCCAAACTGTTGCCAAAAAGTTGGAAGCATAGCATTGTCCTAGATGTCTAGGTATGCTGAAGCATAAGGATTGCCTATCACTGGGGATAAGAGACCTGATTGAAACACCTAAATTCAATAAGTAACAGGTTTGGCCAAATACTTTTGTCCATATAGTGTATTTTACCACAACATTCTGCTATGATGCTCACATTTCGCTTGCAGTCATCCTAACTCACAAAATAAGCCAACATACACGCAGAAAGATGCAGTGTGTCTCAAAGGTTTGATCTCCAGCGAGTAAACCCAGGAGGAAGCAAAAAAAAAAAAAATGCTGAGTTACCTTTTCGTGCTATTCGAACGCAGTTGATCCGGTTCTCCTGCACACAAACACAGAGGAAAGAAAAGGTCATCAGTTCTATCTCTGGGTTATTTTTTTATATAATAGTGTAAGTGTGTATATACAGTAGATATGCTTAATGGCCAGTCTACAACTGCGGTATACTGATATCAACAGCAGATAAATAAAAATGCTTCTGTTGAATGTGAACCAGTCAGTATTATAAAATAATAATAATAATAAAAACGTGGCTGCTGCGATTACTAGTTTGGTTAAAAGGCTTAAGGTACAGTAAGCATTTGCCTTTCAGCCTGCCATTTACTAATTCAAACACAGTTGAACAGCTTAATTTTAGTGGTCTGAATCTCTGGAAAAGCCATTAACCTTAATTCCATTAAAATATGCCACATGCTCCGATAACTACAGTCTCTTCAGGAACTTCAGCTCGATTCGTAACGAAGCATGAGAAATTTTACATCCACCATAATGACATAGGAAGCAGCTGCAGGGGCAGAAACGAAGGGGTAGTTTATTTATGCAGTCATTTGTTTTCAGCCTACAAATCTATTACAGTATCTCTTTATTTGTGCATTAAAGCATACAGCAATTTAAAAAATAAGCCTTTTCCACATTCTTCCCTATTTTGAAATTGTTGAGGGTTCGTGGTCTTGTGATGTCATATGTCATAAATCACCCACAAATTGGCTACGCATTTACCTAATGCATGAAATGGTACGATGTACTTACTGTACAATGTAATTGCCTATGACTCCACCACAATGTACTAATGTACACTATTTAACTACAAGGGACCTACTACACCTCATGATTTCCTATAAATTGTCAAGACGTGTCAAGAACTGCTTTTTATTGAAAGCGTGGATACAACTGTTTTGGAAACCTTTGACTATGAATGTGGATGGATGGATGGATGGATGAATACTTTATTGATCCTGAAGGAAATTCCCAACATTAGTAGCAGGGATAGTAGCATAATAGACAAAATAGACAATAAACATGTAGAAGCAATTACAGATCGCCAATCGTGTATAGTGTAGTCAAAAAAAAGGAAAAAAAAACATGGAAGACAACCATGCTAAGGTAGAAAGAGTATAATTTGTAATATAGTATCTATCGAAGCATACTATTTGGTAGCTTAGTGCACAGGGTCAGATTTTAGCCATTTGGATATTTGCTTTACAGCCTGTATGAAAAAATACAGTGGAACCTTGGATTATGAGCATAATTCGTTCTAAAAGCAGATGCGTATTCCAAAACACTCATAAATCAAAGCAAATTCCCCCATAAGAAATAATGGAAACTCAAATTATTCATTCCACAGCCCCAAAAAATAAATAGATAAAAATAATTAATACAATATATAAAGTAAAAATAAAACAAAGTAACATGCACTTTACCTTTAAAAAAAATAACAATAAATCCCGACAAATAAGTGTTTCCGTTTGTGCGCGCAGAAGCTTTTTTTTTTTTTAAGTGCTCCAGTAGTGACACCACAAAGCTGTCCATGTCAGCAGTTAACAAGGAATTCTGCTACTCCATTTTTGGACTCTATGATCCATTATAAAGAGGAAACCATCCAGTTTTTAAACTGCTACAATCCACTTTGAAAAAAATGCTACAAGATGTTTTTAGTCATCGCCTACACTGAATTTTATGATTAAAAGTAAGATTGAAAATATTTATTAAAGAGTAACTTTCTGGTGATCTTCCTATCATTTCCTCAGAGGTTATCTCAATATTGTACTGTACCAGTACAGGATCAGAAAACCACCTTAGTGCTGAAAATATGAATCTCTGGCTCATATCAGGCTGTTTTGTTTACACAAAAGTTAATTTTCTCGGTGCCCAATCAACATATTTATGTGTGTAACCCGACTCTGAATACAAGCAACCTTCCTTACATACAGAATTGTGCAAAAGTCTTGAGCCATCGCTCTTTTCTGTATATTAAATGAAATCATATTCGGCCGATTAAATGAAAGAAATGGGCACAAAATTTTACTGTACAGGTCTAAAGATACAATTAACAGTTGTTGTTTTTTATGTACAGTAACAATCTCAGCAGCAGCCTCATTCCTCCTCTAGTCTATTCCAACCACTCAGCATTCAGCATCTCCAGTATATTAATCCCCAGCCTGATCATCTGTCCCCATCTGCCCCCGTTTCTCACTGGTTCATGGTTTAAGGTAGATGGTTTCTTTATGCTTAAATGATTTATAGGTCACTGTGTGGCTTAACAAACAAAACACATTCTTCTGAACCTGGGCAGGTGCAGATCCAAAAAGTTCCTTCAGAAAGCCTGGAGAACTTTTCTTCAAGACTAAATAAAAAATAGAAGGACGTCTGGCTCTTAGGAAGCAAAATAAAAAGAAAAGAGTGGTGGCTCAAGAGTATATATTGACATATAGTAACTTTTGGACGTTTGAACGTGGTGGTAAAGATTGCATTATTGTTGGCTTACATAAGGGAAAACATACTTACTCTCATTTATAATCTATATCACTTTATTCTGTATACAGGGTCGACGCAGTTTACACCCTGGACAGGGTGCCAATTCGTTGCAAGGGCAATTTGGGAACGCCAATCATCCTAATCTGCATGTCTTTGAACTGGGGGAGGAAACCAGAGTACCTGGAGGAAACCCATCAAGCACGGGGATGAACATGCAAACTCCATGTACACAGACCCTAAGGCAGGAATCGAACCCACAACCTGGAGGTGTCCAAGGCGACAATGCTAATCGCTAAGCCACCATACATTTCATTAAAAGTAGAAGTTGTTGACTTGGTAGACTCTTATATTGACTTTTGGTTCTATATGGACTCCATTTCCCAGCATGCACTTCACCATCTCATTCCATTTCATGGTACTCACCTGGACCTTCGCTTGCTTGATTAGCTTGTCCATATATATCCTGTTTTTGAGTTCTGTCTTTGTCTTGCGTCTGTTCTGATGCTGTTTGTCATAGTTTCCTCGTTCATGTTTGTACAGTGTGTTCGTTTTCGTTCTAATGTTCCTGCCTCCCCTCCATACAGTATGGGACACTCTGTACCCAGTATGTCCATGTGAATATACTGTACAGAAAGCATTTAGCAGAAACGAAACAGAATTCTGCTGAGCTAACCTCGGTCACATCACTAACAGCTGCTAATGATTTACAGAGGCAGGGTGTGAAAGCTTCCTCAACACACCTATTTAATTTAAGAGGTAATTAGACTGAGTGGGACCAATTTATTTATATTAGCGAACAAGAGTACGAACAATTCATCACAGTCTTTGTCAGTTTGACAACATATTTTATGTTAAGTCAGTGAAACCGTTTTTTTTTTTTTCGCTTCTGCATTATAAATGATAAAGTGCTTTATAAGAAGAATTAGACAACAAAAAGAAAGCAAATAATAGAACAGAACATGCCTCTTAGCATGATGGAATCTACGATTGTGCACATCGACTGGCTAAACACGCTCCGCCTCATTTTCATTTTCCTTTTGTTAATTGATGAAAAAGGAGGATTAGACGTTTACCTTGATTTACAGTACTTCCAGGTTTCAGAAAGAAATTTGCACCACTGAGGGTGAAACTGGTGCAAAGATAAATGAATGACTGGAACCGGCACATTTCCTGCATATTTTTCCATTCGGATGGATTGGCAAGGCAAGTTAAATTCATGATCAGTCTGACTGCAGCCTAATAACAGAAGACGTTTGCTAAAAGGCATTTGGAGCGTGATGGGCTCTTCATTTTTATTTATTTATTTATTTCATGACGCACTTCTCGCTGATTTTACAATGGGATTTTCAGCTTCAAAACAAAATGAAGGGGAAACAGCTGCATTGAGAGTTAGTGCATGTTGTCTCAAATAAATTCCTTTAAAAGTGAATAATCATGAACCCTGAAAAAAATTTTTTTTATAATATATATATATTATAGAAATCATTTGCACAAGTATAAGCCTTGGGTGTATTTCACTTCACTGCTGAACCAGGCCATTAATTTTTAACGTCATAGCAATACAACGTTACAACACAAAATACAAACTTTTACTATAGAATATTTTGCTTCAGTATACTATGTTCTGGGCGGCATGGTGGTGTCGTGGTTAGCACTGTCACCTTGCACCTCCAGGGTCTGGGTTCGATTCCCGTGTCTGTCTGTGTGCATGGAGTTTGCATATTCTCTCCGTGTTTGCATGTTCTCCGGGTACTCCGGATTCCTCCAAAGACATGTAGGTTTGGCTAATCGGCGTTCCCAAATTGCCCGTAGTATGTGGGTGTGAGTGTGTGTATGTGTGTGTACCCTGCAAAGTATTGGCAACCTATCCAGGGTGAACCTCGCCTCGTGCCCTAAGTCCCCTGGGATAGGATCCAGGCCCCCCGTGACCCTGAATACAGAATTAAGTGGTATAGATGATGAGTGAGCGATACTATATTCTTTCTAAACAGGTAGCTTAGTGGTTAGCACTGTCGCCTTGCACCTCTGGGGTCTGTGTTTGATTCCCACCTCTTCATCCACCTGAGTGCATGGAGTTCACATGTTCTCATACTTGGTGGGTTTCCTCCAGGTAATCCGGTTTCCTCCCACAGTCCAAAGACATCCAGATTAGGCTAACTTGCGTTTCGTCCAAATTGTTTGAAGGAGCGTGTGTGTGTGTGTGTGTGTGTGTGTGTGCCCTGTGATGGGTTGGCACCCCATCCAGGGTGTACCCCGCCTCCAAAGCCCCTGTAACTCTGTATACAGCATAAAGTTGCTACTGATAACCAATAATGAGTTTTGGGATAGAACAAAGTTTTGTTATTTTTACACTTCCTACTTAATACACTTAGAATGGACATAAGACAGTCTTGGGACTAGAGGCTTGAGATCTAACTGCCCACTCACCCCTCTGAAGTTACTCGCCGCCTGCAAGTAGATGAGATAACTCTTGCTTGGGTCCAAAGGAGTGTTCCAGTAACCGTTGTAGGTGTGGTTGTCCCCCACGGTGAAAGGTGTGGCTGCGACAAGGCTGCTAGGGGGAAGCTCGGCTGTGTAGTAGTGAGGGGGGACGCCTCCTGATTTGCCATGAGACTCTCCCTGGGACGAGGGGGAGGGAAAGCAGTCATGATGGCCAAGCTCTCTTCTTTTCACCTGCCGTGAGCCGTCCTCCTCCACCACCACCACATGGTAGGTGCTGCACATATGGCATTGTGTCAGATATGACAGACTTAGTTAGGCCTAGTGGTTTTAGTCTACAAGAGCAGGAATATGGACATATACTGTATACTGTACATACGTACTACAAACTCACTGGCCACTTCATTACGTACACCTTAGTAATACTGGATTAGACCTGCCTTGAATACTTGTGGCATAGTTACTGCACAACATGGTGCTGTAAATATTTCTTTCCAAATTTTTGTCCGTATTGACGGATGCAGTACCGGTCCCAAGCCCAGGCAAAATGGGCGGGATGTGTCATGAAGGGGCATCTGGCATAAAAAATATATACATATAGTGCCAAAGTTGTGTGCGGATCGGATGGACCGCTGTGGTGACCCCTTGATAGGTTACCACAAGATTAACCTGATAGTCACAAAGTTGCTGCAGGTTTGCCTGCGAATCCACAAGTGCGTTCCAGCACACGCCAAAGGCGCTTGTGACCGTGGAGGCCATTTAATTACAGTGAACTCAGTGGCTACTGAATCATCCTGTTTGCCATCATGAAAGTCACATACATCATCTTTCTTCCCCATTCTGATGCTCTGTTTGAACTTCAGCAGATCATCTCGACCTGAATGTATCAATTGCTGTCGTCATGTGATTGGCTGACTACTGTAGATATTTGTTTAACGTGAGGTGTACCTAATGAAGTTGCCGTTAAACGTATATTCCTAGCTCATATAACTATGTATACATGCAGTTCGAATTTATGCGGCACATTTTTATTAAATACAAAGCATGACTGTTTGATTCAAATGAGTCCCTCCATTAAAAATGCAGCACTGTACACTAAAAAAAGTGTAAACCAGTCCATACTACAGTATGCTCGCTACCACGAGGCAAGCCCAAGAGCAAACAAACAAATTTACATTCTAGCGACGGAAAGCATATTAGAAATGCCGAATAGCAAACACTTGTGTTATTTGTTGCAATTTGTTTGGTAGACACCTGACAGGAGCTCCTCGGGCCAGAGCAGGACGCAGCAGCACAGTGATGGTGTTCTCAGACTCGCTTAAAGGTGCCGGGATGTCATCATAATCAAAGGCAGGAGCTAGAGAGAGAGAGAGAGAGAGAGAGAGAGAGAGATCTAAGAGTAATTCTACCGGACACGCACAATTTTTTTTTCAATGTTTTTCCAACCTGTTTGCCAACATTATATTATTATAAGCCAAATGTCAAAAAGCATTACTGCATAATGCATAAGGAATCTTATGTGCCGTATTCAGAGTTAAGTTATAGCCACATATAAGCAATTTCACATACGGAATTTCACATACGGAATCAAAAATAATTATCTCAATTATATGACAATAGCTTGAGAATTAAAGTCAAAAGTTTTGAAAATTATACATCATCACAATATACACACATGTAAAATACATACAGTATGTAAAAATCCACTCTACTGCAAATTAACCCAACCTTTATTAATTTTTTCTTTCGTGAATTTAGTAAGTTTGCAGTGTACCGTAACAATGCAGTGTCTTCCGATTTTGTGTCAGAGATCTGAAAGATACGAGTGCCATAACACAAGGCTTGCAAATGTTAGTAATAAACTGGAAACTCGTCCGACCTCAGGCGTAATGAAATGCAAATGTTACATGCTGAAGTTTTCACAAGTTACTTCTGAGTACAACTGCATGGTGCGATTCTTTCAATCTTTCACATTTATGGCCAAATAATCTTCCAGATATAGAGCTACACCTTTTCTCTCCAACATTTAACCAGGACAGAAACCAATTCATCAGATTCTCAGTGGTACGTAATAAAGCAGTATAAGGCTGGTTCTAAATGTCGGAGCAGTAAAAAAAAAAAAAAGCACTCCCTATACAACGAGTACACTAGATCATATTAATATATTAACACACACACACACACACACACACACACACACACACACACACACACACACACACACACACATACACACACTCACACAATAAAAGTCCTAAACATCATATTATCTGTAGTACAGATTTTGTTATATAAGTTTATTATGTCTGCATCATTATATACAAGACCATTCCCTACAAAGATACACTAAAATTAATGAATAAATAACATTACAGAAGAATATTTGCATGCCTGTAAAGAAAGACACATATTACACGACAGACCAGACAAAGTTACCAAAAGAACTCATATTCTCCAGCATGCTCAGTAAAACCTAACAGCTGTTTTACTTAGAATACTGCACACATCTGTATCAAACACTACCACTTATGTTCAATCAAAGAGTTTCCAAACCAAATATTGACCGTTTGTTATTACTTAGTTTTTTTTTTTCATAAAAGTTTTTTTTTTATTTTTTTTTTTATGTAGAAATGTTTTCAAAAGCATCATTGCATATGGCTTTTGTTTGGATGTTCCCAAGACTTTTGCACAGTACTGTAAATAAAACAGCTGTTAGGTTTTACTGAGCATGCTGGAGAATATGAGTTCTTTTGGTAACTTCGTCACACTCGCTCCTTTCTGTTTTCATACAAAACCCTGGAGTCTACATTATTGTTTTTTTTTTTTTTTCTATCTGAAAACTGGTCTGTCATGTAATATGTCGCTTTCCTTACAGGCATGCAAATATTCTTCTGTAATGTTATTTATTCATTAATTTTAGTGTATCTTTGTAGGGTATGGTCGTGTACATAATAATGCAGACACAAACTTATGTAACAAAATTTGTACTACAGATAATATGGCGCCTAAGACTTTTGTACAGTACTGTTCATATTGTTGAAAATGTTGAAAGCTCTTGCTTCTTTCTGACACGTGCCATTTCCTTTATATCATATAGTACATTATGTAATATTATCAGCTACGGTTACATAGCACATAAAAACCAGGCATCTGTTAACCTGGGTTATATTACAGCGAAATTGTGCTCGTCATTGTTCTCTGATTAGTGTTAATTAATTTTCTATAGCAGATGTTCTGACATTAGTTCTGGGTGTAAATCAAACAATAGGGATATATTAAAGTGATTGTTCTAGTATGCTATGTTTCCATAGTAACAGCTCGTCTATTGTACAGGAACGTGAACGATGACTAGTTCATATATATATATATATATATATATATATATATATATATATATATATATATATATATATATATATATATATATATATAAAGATCTTTTTGTGGATAATTTGTATGGCAGAAATATACCAGAAGCATAATGTGTTATATGCTTTACTTCCCATCAGCATACTTACAACATGCCAGATAGCAAGAAATCTCAAATGTAAGCAAGAAATGATGCAAAATATTTTTACCCTTGTACTTAAACATGTTCCAACACCTACCAGAGATGTTCGTGGTGATCTCGGTTAAAGTGGTCTGACCGAAGCCCTTGGCAGTGCGGGCACGCACAGAGACCAGATACGTGGTTCCAGGTTGAAGGCCCGAGAACATGTGGTACGTCTCATTCTTCAGCTTAGAGACGGTGCGTCGCGGCCCAGGCACATTCACACTGGGGTCGAATGATTCAATGCTCTGGTAGCTGATCTAGAGTGAAAAAAAAAAGGTATGATTTTTGTAAATATCAGAGAAAGTAACAAACTAGAATAAATGTAATTAAACCCATGTGTGTGTTTTTTTTTTATTCTATGTAAAATGATTATGTGAAAAATTTGTTTAAAAAAATACGTATGTGTGTAGGCCGAAAAATGCGTTAAGAATATTTATAGTAATTGGAAGTTTCCATAATGATAATAATACCTTAATGATTGTAAGTGTTATTAATAATAATTATAATTTATTTTAAAAAGATTAATAAAAAATGCTAATAGGCTAGGGTTATAAAGGTTACTAAAAATTGCTCAATACATAGTCACGGGTTGTGTGTAAATAATAATAATAATAATAATAATAATAATAATAATAATGATAAAAATAATAATAATAATAATAATTTTAAAAATCCAAGTGGTAGTGAAAATCTGTATAAATAAATAAAAGAAATTTTGTTTCTTTTTAAACCAACAGTTAATAAAACCTCTATTCTTTCAACATTAATCCTGCTTTTCTCTCATCTTTTATTAGCTCATTTATTTATTTTATTATTTTGCATTTACATGTTCAAAAGACTTAGTTTGTAGTTAATGTAGCGGGTTTATAGTGAATATAATCTTTATATGCACTAATTGCTTTTTCACTAAAATATTTTTTTGTTACTGACCATTTAGAGACTATTATTTTGAAATTCCTGGCTGTCTTGGCGCCATTTTGATGTGAGCGCATGCCTCCCGCCAGTTTGAGTTACATACTCTGGTGAGAGGTAGGTGCTTTTCAGAGCTCTTTGTTTTTATGGGCAAATAAAGTTTACAAAGTTTAGAAATTAAGTTAATTCCTTCTTGTAAATAGTAGTGGGATAATATGCAGTGTTATGTTGCATGTTTTGGTGTGTGGCTGTATTAAAAGTTTGAATGGGCTGTGTGTGGATGTGTTAGCTGACTAAAAATTGAGAACCATATTAACATGTGTTATACTACACAGGATTGTGCCTGTTGAAAAATGCCCACAGCCTTGTAATATCAACTTGTTCATATTAACACACAGGTGGACAGAGCGCATCAATAAACCGGTTACAGTAAGAACTGTTTTTCTATAGCTGTCGTGAACGAAACCCCAAGAAACGTACACTATATTGCCAAAAGTATTCACTCCCCTGCCTTCACATGCATATGAACTTGAGTAACATCCAATTGTTAATCCATAGGGTTTAAAATGATGTTGGCGCCGCCCCCTTTTGCAGCTACAACAGCTTCAAAGGCTTTCCACAAGGTTTAAGAGTGTGTTTATGGGAATATTTGACCATCCTTCCAGAAGCGCACTTGTGAGGCCAGACACTGATGTTGAACAAGAAGGCTTAAGAATAGGATTAAGGATTAAGAATTGGAAGTTCCTATGCATGTGAAGTGAGGTGAGCGAACACTTTGGCAATATGTATTTTCATTTAGTATTTTAGGCTATGTTATGTTTGTTAAATGCTGAATGCTAAATGACATCAGTTCTCACTTTCTTCAACCCCTTGCCATGGATCGCCTGGACTTATTGTGCAGGTGATCCAAAACAAATTGAAAACACACAGCAAGGGCAGACACAACTGGAGCGTGGCAAGATGATGAAATGCTAATATTATAAACACTTACGCTTTCTCCGCATGAGAGCCTCTAATAAAGGCAAATAAATGATTGTGTTTGTCCCTTGCTCTAATTGCAGCCCTGAGTAACGTCTACTCTACTCTATGATTCGCATTACAAAAAAAGAAAGCTATCTATTTTATGAATTAGTCCAGTCAGTTAGAGCGTTATGAAAGGAATGCTTTAAAAAAGTACAATGAATATATCAAAGATAAAGCCTTCAATATATAATAGTGAGTAAATATTCCTTAGACAAGCACTGTTAAAAAAGAAAAATATATAAAAGGTTCGGGATCACTTGTCCCCAAAGAAAGAACAAATCAATACAAAGTTATTGTGAGGGATCACCTTTATCTATGATGAAACATTTCTATCCTGACAGAAGTGCTGTCTTCCTAGGTGATAATGTTTCTATCGAAAGGGCACAAGAGCGCACTGAATAAAAAATGATGTAAACCAAGTCACCAGATCTCGCGCGTGTGAGATTTTTTTTCTTTCTTTTTTTTTCCACCACTTCATCAGACTATGCTCTCAACCACTACCAGGAAAACAGCAACTGATTGAACATCCTTGGGAAGGATGGTGTTCATTACTGAAGCCTGGCCACAGCAGTGAAAGTGCTAAACTTTTATTAATTTCACAAGACTTAATCAGGGCGAATCTCTTTTGACCCATTGTCAAATCATGACATAATGACAAGAAAAATGAAAAAAAAAAAAAAAAGTGGATCTGAACTAACTCACTTCTGTAGAACATCATAGAAGAGGTTGTATAGAATTCCACTGCAGGTCTACAGATGTCTATAGAATTAATAGAAATTCTAAAAATCATGCATCTTGAAGCAAAAGTGCAGGTCTATAGATGCCTATATATTGTAAGTGGTAAAAATCTTGAAGAAAAAGCTTCTTGAAGAAGAGTTCCACCTCAGGTCTATACAGGTATATAGAACTCGTAGTTACTGTATTCTCCAGATGATGCGAGTCCAAATGCCAGTCTAGAGAACTATTAGAAATTCTCCAGAACATGCCTCTCAAGATTAAGATTCAATTATTTGTCACAGTGAAATGATTATTTTCTGCATATCTCAGTTAGGAAACTACTGTAGGGTCAAAGAGCAGGGTCAGTCAGGATACAGCGCCCCTGGAGCAGTTCGGTTTAACAGCCTTGACCAAGGGATCAACAGCGGCATCTTGGTGGTACTGGGGCTTGAACCAACAACCCACCAATCAGTAACCCAGAGCCACAACCATTTAAGCCACCATCTCAAAGCAGAAGTCCCACTGCTGGGCTATTGGTGTCTATACTGTAGAACTAGTGGAAATTAGTTCCACTGAAGATACATAGAGGTTTTTATAATTCACTGAAATTTTATCCAACATGCATCCTGAAGCAAAAGTTCTATTGAGTCCAACTGATAGAATTATTTATATGACGAACTATTTATATGACGAACCCCTGACCTTCCATTCACAAACCCAGAGCCATAACTGTTTGAGCCACCACTGCTCCATCTTGAAGCAAAAGTTCTAAAAGTTCTAAAGTTCTAAAGCACAGCAAAAGTTCTAGCAGAAATTCTGCAGAGCATGTAAAAAAAGTTCTAAGGAGTTCCAGTGACCATATATAGAGGTCTATATACTGTAACCCCTCAAATGTTATCCAACATGCACCTTAAAATGAAAGTTCTAACGAGTCCAATTGCAGATCTATAAAGGTTTATAAAACTACTGTAGAAGGAAAAAAAGTCTAGAGACAATGCATCCTGAAGGCAAAGTCCTAAAGAGTCTATTGGTGTCTATAGAAGTACAGCAATAGAAATTCAATAGAACACACATCTTGAAAACACAAATTCTACTAAAGATTCCTATTCTGTTCTGTTCTATTCTATTCTATAATTCCATTTTCTAAACATTCCTATAGAAAGTCTATAGTCTCCAAGAAAGACTGAGCAACTCTATAAATATACTGTGTACAAACTATAGAAATGATCAAAGTGACATAAAGAGCAGAGCGGTTTAGAAGTTATATAGACCAGTGAGATAAATTTATGCACTTTTGACTTTTATCTAAGAGCATGATATTTAACTCTGGAATCATCAAGAGTGTAATCCACTGAACATCATTCTCTAATTTAAATAAGGATCATAAAATAAATCGTCTTCTTTTACCTCATACTGCGTGATCAGACCATTAGGTTCGACAGGCTCCTCCCACTTCAGAAAGATCATATCGTCCAGTGGGGTTAAGGTCAGAGACTCTGGTGCAATACCTCCCGGAACTGTAAAAGTCATAAAGAGAAGAAGTAGTGCATTTAAAGAAGGCAAGTGGGAAAAGTGCATGCCTGGTACCAGCAGGGGCAGAAAAAATAAAGAACACAAATTAAACAGCGAGCGAGAAAGTGGAATTTGTAAGGGTTTAAAAAGATTCTGCACCCCTACTGGTCGCCAAATTAAATATTTAAGAAAAAAAAAAAAGTTGTCGACATGATGATAATTTTGCCTTATTTAGCCTGTAAAAAGATTAGTGCGGGAATCAGATTAACTCTGAGAGCTATAGAGAAAATGAGCCATGCTGGGTAAAAAAATGTGTAATTAAAATGATAAACAGTCAGACCAGAATGGAGTCACCAATGCAGTCATGTAATGCTGTGAAAACTGATTGTCACGCGCATAAATATTGAAGTCCTATAAAACGTCCATACATGACAACATGGGAGAAAAATACACTGGAGGGAAGTCGCAGCAGGAGGCTGATACGAACAACAAATGAGCAAAAAGAAGAAAAATAGACAAAATCTACACAGAAACCTGTCAGACATCCAGTCTCTCATTGTGTGTTTACTCTTAGACTGATGTGTATGATGATCTGACTATAATCTTGCTTAAGGCAGGCTCAGGGATCCTGGCAAAGGCAAACTGTAAGTTTGTCACACTCAGAGGAAAGCACTATCCACCCTCTTCCACATACCTAAGCTTGCAGATATCCCTGATCATTTCTATTGCATGACTGACGAGAGTGAAAGAGAGAGTACACCAACCACAGATCATGGCCTTTTTATTTCCTTGGCTCCAGGCTCCTTGGCACACATAACGGTTCACCACTAGTTCGATTTAATATCCCTGGGCCACTGAACAGCATGTTTTTTGGGAAGGCTTTTCACTTCAGTAGATTTTGGAACCTGACTGTTGGGATTTGGGGTCATTCAACCACAGAAGCATTAGTGAAATACAGGCACTGAAATTATGTGAAGTTCATTCCAAAGGTGTTCAGAAGGATTAAGATCAAGACTTTTTGTGCAGGACACTTTTTCCTCTCCAACCTTGGCAAATCATGTCTTCATACAGTAGACCTCGCTTTATGTACAGAGAACATATTCATTGTGGAACAGGTTAAGGCCCATAAGATTGAAGTAAGGAGAAATATAGGTATTCATTCACTCACATTGTCTATACCGCTTTATCCTGTATACAGGGTCGCAGGGAACCTGGATCCTATCCCAGGAGACTTGGGGCACAAGACCCTGGACAGGGTTCCAATCCATCGCAGGGAAGGAACCCACCAAGCACAGGAGTCGGGAATCAAACCCAGATTCCTGGAGGTGAAATGTGACAGTGCTAACCACTAAGCCACCATGTCGCCTAAGAAATATTCAATTCCCCCAAACCCTTGAGCCATATTTGCACGACATCTCCAAAAAATGGGTCACCACAGTAAGCGCTTATTGTGGTGGTGCAAATTGTGCTTTATTAGTAGTGGGTTGGGCAACTTGGTGGCTTAATGGTTAGCACTGTCACCTTGCACAATCAGAGTCCAGGTTCATATATCGGCCAGGTTCAATTCCAGCCTTTGTGTGCATGGAGTTTGTATGTTCTCCCCGCGCTTGGTGGGTTTCCTCCCGGTACTCCAGTTTCTTCCCACAGTCCAAAGACATGCGGGTTAGGCTAATTGGCGTTCCTGTAGTGTGTGAGTATGTGTGTGTGCCGTGGGATGGATTGGCACCCTGTCCAGGGTGTATGCAGCCTCGTGCTCCAAGTCTCCTGGAATAGGGTCAAGGCCCGCCACTACACTATATGAGTGAGTGAGTAGTGGGTCGACAATGCTTTTTCTTTTTTTACATATTGTATTTATCATCTATATTTTATTGTTCAGCATTTTAAAGTCAGTCAATACATGGTTTCAGGAAGTTCCCTTCCTGGAGCCTCCACATGGAAGAATCCATGAAGCCTCTTTTCCCATAGGATATGAGAAAATCTTTAAAAACGCATCAATTATATATTACCTCAGGTTATCTTTATCCTGACACAGGAACACACAGTCTGTAAAAATTACTGACATGACCGATTCACTTGCCAATAAAATCCCAGAAATACAGTACAACAGTAAAAAATGCATTATCCCACCTTTCAATGAAGAAAAAGAAATCTAACAAGAAAACAAGTTTATGTACAGTACATTGGAGTCCATTCCTGGTGTCGGTTAGTGGTGGATGGATTGGTATATTATAGGGTATTGATGGAGAAAAGATAAAAGTGATAATGTGATAAATTGGCTAAAAGATGCAACCAACGCAACTCTAGAACTCTATTAAATGTAAGAAGAATCAGCACAGGGTTAAAAAAGACCCGTATTTCCTAGTCACCCAAATCAGAAGCGATGGAGCAAATTACAAATGGGACACTTGTACAGAAAAGTGTAGACTTCAAAGCAAACTGGAACTGCTAACCACTGCTCGTCTATATGGAAATGCCTTAAAATCATCTCCAACTGCCAAGAAAAGAGACAGAATATCAGTGCATTGCATCTTGCATCTTTTTTTTCCCCCAGGTATCTCGACACCTTCTGCAAAATGGAAAAAGAAACATTGCTAAAAGTTTCCAGATGATATCTGTCTCATGGACCTAATAGTAGATTCTAATGCTATGTGGGATGCTTCAAATCTTGGCAACGGCAATAGCATCCCAGGAAACAGAAGCAATGGGAACTGTAGAAATGAAACCCCAACACACGCCACTAACTTCGGTCCAATGTCTAATGATCACAATCTTTAACATTTTCAGGTAGGATGCAGACAAAATTGCCGGGAAGGTAAAAAAAAAAAAACTGGTATATTCTACAGGACATGTAGTGAAAATGCTGATCCCGATAATGGACGATTAACAATCAAAAAATGTGAAGCAGTTTCAGGGGAACAGGTGCATCCATTGGTGGAAACACACGTTCTTGATGACATCCCTTATAGCCCAGGATGATTATAGCCTCATATACTGCTGAAATGATTCAAGAGTGGTCATAGTGCTTTCCACGGCCTATTTAATCACGCATTTGCCTTGTACGCAGTTTCTGGGAATAAGATCCTCCATGCATATTGAAACTCAATTTCTTCCACTAACTCTGGACCCTCAGGACCAGAGTTACAAATGCATTTCTGCCCAGTTCCAGGCTTAATTACGACCCATTCTGCCCAAAAGACCTTGCATTTTATGTAGAATACTGATGTATAAACCTAACCTCAGAATTCACAGTAGGCTTGCCTTCTGAAAAAACTTTCCACTGCTACAATACCCAGTTTATTCTCATTCTGTTATATTACCAGACCTGCCATGTAAGATTAAACTTTGCTGCTATGAGTTATCACTGAAAAATATGGCCAACTTTTTCCATATTCTTCTTTTAACCCCAATAACATGGAAGATCAGAAACTTAATCCCGAATGACTGACTGAAGGCCCCAGCCTCTTCTGCACGTTTGTACATTTTAGACGTAGTAATTAGTCATGCATATACCATGTGTTAACAATATTTTTAGAGAACAGTTTTAACTTAAAACTTTTTGAAGGTGAAAACATAATTTATAAATAAGAAAGTGTCAAATCTAACACTTTACATGCATTTTATAAGCACTTACATTTTTTCCTTGTTTGCTATGCATTGCTTAAAATTCCGCCATCCTGCTCAGTTTTCATGATTGCCACTGCCGGCAAACACTTCCACTTGCACAGCTGATAATAATATTACACTCGACCATCCTCTCCTTAAGTCTGAAATGCCCATTTCCCTGCCTTTTTTAAGTTATTGGTTCTGCTTGTGGGTTTAATTCATTCACTTTATTATCGCTAGCAGGGAAAAGTCAATATCACACAAACCTAGTTCAAGCACTCTTTAAATGACAATATGTGAAGTATTTCCTTTCCCCTCACACATACTCTATCCATTTGAGGACGATTGTGCATGTTTATATTCTCTCATACAACCAACTCTTGTTAAATGGGTTTTCTTTGCAGCATACAGTACACTGTATATTATGAAATGATACGAGTCCATTTTATGACATATATTTGAACAGTTTGACAGCAAACTGAGATATTTTCATGTTGGGAATTTTTAGAAAAATGAGTTTTCTTTAAAAAAAAAAAAACTGTTGGAACATTATTTTTACACTGTGAAAGCACAACTGCGAAAATTTTACATCAAAATTGTTTTGGTTATATCAGTGTGAACTTTGGATGATTTTGCAAAACACTATAAATCCACTTCTGCAGTTTTGTTCCAATGCATGAATCAACCTGCAGTTTTGTTTGTGGCCGGATATACAGTATATGAAATTGAATCTCAATAATAGTGTTGGTTGGGTTTTAATATACGAGTTTAGAAATACAATACAGCATACTCATGCTTATTTTTGGAGCGAGTCTTGGCAGCAACTTTGAACAAACAAGGGTTGAGTTTTGCTGCATAAAAAGCCTTTTTAATTACCAAGTTTGATGAAGATCATAAAGATTACAAATAATAAACATTATTCAATTTACAAGGCATCGTCAACTTCCTCCTTTACCAGATTCAATTTCAATTAAGAATATAAACACAGCGCCAATTAATTGCCATACAGCAATACACTGGGCATCTACCAACTACATATACTGTACAGTACCAGCCAGTCAATATTTTGGACACAAGGTAGAATTTTTTTTTCTATGCCTATAAAATATATAGTTCCGGGAGCACGTTTGTAAGTCGGATTCGTTTGTAAGTCCGACAAAGTGAGTCTGTGACACAGATATACAATGTAAAGCATAAAAAATCAAACACACAGGTTTGGTGTTTTGGTTCCGGATTATACTCTCACAAGACTGTGCCTTTAAAGTGCGAGAGAGAATTTCGATGACGCAGCGGGGTCAGCTGAGCTTGTTCAAAGTGACCCCGGGACGCAGGTAGGGATAACATTACATGGTGTTTACTGTGCGCTTAAATGGATGCCATTTTGTCTCAGGGCTGTATTATTTTCCTATAGCTGATTATTCACCATCAGGACAGCTTTACAGGACATCCATTTTCTATCATCGTGCTCCCGGACTGATTCATTGAAACTGGTGAGGCCGACTCATTTCTCCTGCATCCCCACACACATACAGTATACCAGACTTTGGACATTTTCTACATTCACTTACACACTGAAAATATTGTATAGAATTTTAAATATTGGTATCTGGTGCACTGCAGTGTCTATTTATTTGTATAATACAAGTCAGCTACTTCTATAATTTGTTCGCATCTACGAAAGTTTGAAGAAACGAGGTACATTCGTATTCGTAAAACTATGAAATAACACTTATGGTGTTGGAAATCAAGTGACAACAACAACAGTAAGTTGTTATTTTAACACAATAAGGTTAGCCTTTCTGGAATAGCTCTTACAGGAACAGTATTGTCAAGTGCATTTGCAAAACCCATCAAGCACCATGATGAGACTGGCTCTAATGAAGACCGGAAGATAGGAAGCAAGACCAAAACAATAGCATCTTTGCTGCAGAGAAGTTCCCTTAGAGTAAGAGCTTGTCCAATGACTAACAATGTCCAACCGTCACACATAACTTCTGACAGTTGTCATAGCAATGGATTGAAAGTACAACATTTGTTAAAGTATAAGAAAAATATTTGGTGCAATTTAAATCTGAATATTTTTTTTTTAGGTTTTATGTATAAATTAAAAGACAATGCACAGTTCCCCCATTATACCGGAGCGGTTAAAGCAAATATTCAACACATTTTAAAAATGTTTTGACACTGCCACTTTCCATTTCAATTACACACTTTCAACCCAATAAGCCTTGATCTGAAGACAGCAGCAAATGTAATCATTTCCCATATCTTAATAGCTAAAAATGCATTTTCCCCCCTAGTCTGAACGTTCAGATTGCTCTATAATTGACAGTTTCTTCCATTTCATAGTGCGCCTCACAAAAAGTGCATTTAGTTTGAGTGATTAATTACAATCTTAGGGAATTAAATATTAATTTTCGATGTATTGAGTGCATTTTGAGACTGCAGAAAGTCATATTTTGCGCTTCATTCCCTCACTTTTGTTCGGTGGCCTTCAGTGGTATAAATAAACTCTACTAATTTATTGAACTCTATGTCCATATTAGCAAGCGAGAAAGCTCCAGGCAAGCATTAATTTTATATTACCATGTACAACACAGAGCCGCTGTTTCATTAACAATGTGGCTAGTTCCATTTGAAGTGTTTTAATCAATTTTATGTAAATTCGTTATGACATTAGAAAAACAAGTAGACAAGTGGATTCCTCCAAGCAGTCATATGGAACATGTGGCCCAGTGTTTACTCAATTCTAAACAACTTTAATTCTAGCTACAGTTTAGTTCCAGTTCATTCCCAGTCACTGTATGATGGGAACACACACAGTGGGACAGCGTTGTTTCTGAAAATTAGAATGACCAAACGGAGACAAGCATCCCATCGACCCTTCACTTAGTACCATCAGTCCTGTGCCATGCCAACAGTAAAGCATCCTGAGACCATTCATGTGTGGGGTTGCTTCTCAGCCAAGGCAGTGGGCTCAGTCGCAATTTTGACTAAGAACACAGCCATGAATAAAGAATGGTACAAAAACATCCTATAAGAGAAACTTCTCCCAACCATCCAAGAACATTTTGGTGATGAACACTGCCTTTCCCAGCATGATGGAGCACCATGACATAAAACGAACTGATAACTAAGTGATAATTTTGTGTCCATGGCCAGGAAATTCCCCAGACCTTAATCACATTGAGAACTTGTGGTCAATCCTAAAGAATCGGGTAGACAAACAAAAACACACAAGTTCTGACAAACACCAAGCATCGATTATTTAAGAATGGGCTGCCATCAATCAGGTTGTAGCCCAGAAATTGATTGACAGCATGCCAGGGAGAATAAAAAAAAAGAAAAAGGGTCAACGCTGAAAATGACTCAATGTAATTGTCTTCATGTAATTTTCAATAAAAGCCTTTGACACTTATGAAATGCTTTTAATTATAATTCTGTATACCATAGTATATAACATCTGACAAAAAGATCTAAAAACGCTGAAGCAACAGACTTTGTGAAAATTAATAGTTGTCGTTTCCAATACTTTTGACCACGGCTGCAAAGCTTGGAGGGAAACAGCAGGGATCGGTGGTGCGTAAGGTAGGTGTACATACATTAACTCACATTTTTAATCTGACATCAGCTTAACATAGCTATAAACTATTCTTTTGTTTATGATATATCACCATTTTTTATTTTAAAAAAAAAAAGGACTGGCATTGCCCACAAGCGACAAGAAGCGATATCTATACTCACCTCTGAAAGGAGAACTACTGTACAAGCAGCATAAGAGATTTATGTCTTGCCTGAATGAACACAGTGTAAAATCATTTTGAAGACTTATCAATAGAAACCGTTAAACATCTGTAGGAATAACGTGGGCAAATGCAACAGGACATTTTAAATCTATCTATTGGGCAGCTCATCATTGTACAGTGCCGTCAGCTTATCCCAACTATTCTCAGGTAGATGTCATGCCAATTGGAAGCATTATTATTATTATTATTATTATTATTATTATTATATTTGCACAGCATGCAAATGTGCAAACCAAAAACACAGAGAGCCTTTATTTTATAACAGCTGGATTCTCTAGGGCTGACTTTGTTGCCAAGATTGAAGTGCGGGAGAGAAGGTGATAATTAAAGGTCCTGTCCTCACCTGTCCTTCCCCCCCCCCCCCCCCGCCTTTTGGTTCTGTTTTGCTGTTGTAAGCTGCAGCTTTGTTAACACAATTAGTTCTCATATTTCTGCTGTCTGTAATTAATCAATAGCTCATGACATGTTGAATATGGCTGAAGAAATCTAATAAGAATCGAGGAAGGAAAAGAAGGAGGGGGGTGGGGGGGGGTTCTGAAAATCTCTTTGAAGTGATAAATAAGGTGAACTCATTCATAGTGAATGAGTCTTCTACCTTTATTCATTGCCAGCATGGAAGGTATTTATTTATTTCCTGATTAGTTTAATCTCTTGCTATTTGCATGGAAATGCGCTTTATTACCTGGCCAAGACGACAAAATAGAAAATGCAAAAAATAAGCACATTCCCGTGTCCGGGTCAGTGATGACGATGGCTTATTAATTTTTCATCTCTTTCCATCTTAAATGTTTGCTCAGGTATTTGAATATGCTGATGCCAAGCATTTGGGGAATCAATATTTGCATTGTCGCTTTAACCGGTATAATTCTGCCAAAGCATGTGTACAATAACAAAGTTATTGTATAATTGCTTAAATGCATACAAGCATAAAATATTAATTAAATGTTTTGCGTTATCTTGGTTTAAAATAGGAGAGCATTGTACACAGTGAGATTAACATACGCCTACACCCTTTTTATTTTTTCTTTCTTTCTTTTAAAAGATCAAGGAAATTAATAACCATCAAACCTACACTATATGGTCGAAAGTATTTGGACAAACACGCAATGACATTGGATTTAAATACGTATACTTCAGTATGGAGTCGGTCCCCCTTTTACAGCTATAACAGCTTCCACTCTTCTTAGAAGGCTCTCCACAGATTTTGGAGTGTTTCGTGCTCGTTCATTCTGTAGACCATTTATGAGGTCAGACACTGATGTTGGAAGAGAAGACCTGGCTCGCAATCTCCGTTCCAGTTCATCCCAAAGGTGCTCGATAGGGTTGAGATCAGGGCTCTGTGTTAGGGCCGGTCAAGTTCTTCCACAATGAACTCTTTATAGTCTTTATAGTCCTTGCTTTGTTGGAATAGAAAAAGTCCTTCCCCAAATTGTTGCCACAAATTTGGAAGCATAGCATTGCCCAAGATGGCTTGGTATACTGAAGCATTAAGATTGTCCTTCACTGAGGATTGATAGAAACATCTCAATTCAATAATAAACAGGTTTGGCCAAATACTTTTGTCAATTGTATATAGTGTACTATATATAATACAATGCTGTATAATATTAAATGTTACACTAATTATTAAATTACACTAGTCCTGTTCAGATGCAGCTTTTATCAATTACTTTTCCAGTTGTGACACAAAATATTAAATATTAAACATACTTTTATTTTCCTTTTTTTTATCTTAAAGATATTTTAATAAAGCCTTATGCTTTAAGCTTGAGTCTAAGAGAAATTTCACAAGTGTAAATAATTTCATACAGTACTGTGCACAAGTCTTGACCAACCCGTCATTTCTGCATTTTAAATGAAATGTAATTTAATTAAATTATGAAGATTAAATTAAGGTGGCGTAGTGGTTAGCACTGTGGCCTTGCCCCTCCAAGGTTCAGGGTTCGAGTCTTCGGATCTGTTTAGCAAAAATGTGAATTTTAAGCCTCCAAAAATAATGATGAAAATGATCTTTCTATGAATATGAAATATTTATAAACAGAACTTTGACTTTAAAGAAAACTTTTTCCTAGGTAACTGACGAAGATTTCTTTAGCCCTATTTTAAGTTTATGCTTATAATAGAAATGATGTACTCACTGTCCTCCTCTGTCTGGAACGTGACCTCTCGGCTCTCTTTCTTGCCCTCGGGGTTGGCCAGAGCAAGCCGCACGTGTACAGGACGGAATGGGGGCAGGTCCCGCAGCGTGAAGCGCGACATATTCTTTTCCACTGACAGACACTCTCTCACAGTGGCGTTATTGGTGATGGAGCCGCTCCCTGTTGCGGTGTAGTAATGGTAGCACAGTGACAGGGTGTACGTGTGACATCGTGTCAGGTTGTAGCCGAGGGGCTCCCACTGTAGCACCAACTGGCGGGACTGAATCTCGGATGCGGTGAGACCGCGGAGTGGACGCATGGGCTCTGAGGAGGAGGAGACAGAGTGAGAACTTAATAAAAACGAATGTCTGTGTTCTTGATTAGCTTTGCATAAAAAATTTAAATGTCTGTGGTGCAAAATCCTGGAAACCAAATGACACAATGATCCTTTGGCAATCTTTTATTTTGATTAAATTTGTAAAAGAATCCTGAAGAAGGAGAAAAGTATTATATATTTTTCACATTATCTCACAAATTGCAAAAATATGCAACAAATGCATATCTATTTCCCCTTAACCTCCATCTTCTTTAGATTTACTTTCTCTTTTTTTTTATTCTAATGTTTGTTCATGCAAATGTCTAATCAGCCAATCACACGGGAGCAGCTCAAAGCAATTAGGCATGCACGCAAGATCAAGACAATCTGCTAAAGTTCAAACCAAGCATCAAAATGTTGAAGAAAGATGATTCAAGTGACTGAACGTGGCAGTGTTGTTGGGGCCAGACAGGCTGGTCTGAGTATTTCCGAAGCTGCTGATCTACTGGGATTTTCTACACACGGCCATCTCTGGGGTTTACACAGAAACGACTAAAAAAAGAAAAGACATCCAGTGAGCGCCAGTACTGCCGTGCTGATGCCAGAGGTCAGAGGAGAATGGCCAGACTGATTTGAGTTGATAGGACCTGATATATGTTGAAGAGGAAGTACAGGTGCGACTGCTGTCAGCTGAGAACAGGAAACTGAAGCTACAGTTCGCATCGGCTTGCCACAGTTGGACAATCAAAGATTGGCTGATGAGTCTCAATTACTGTTGTAACATTCAGATGGTAGGGTCCAAATTTAGCAAAAGCATGGATCCATTCTGCTTTATATCAATGGTCCAAGCTGGTGCTGGTGTTGTAATGATGTCATGGATCATTTCTTGCCAAACGTTGTGCTCCTTAGTATCAATTGGAAATCATTTAAATACTTTACTTCCTAAGTAATATAATGCGCCATGTCACAATGCTAAAATCATCTCAAACTGGTTTCTTGGACATGCCAATGGATGTACTCAAATGCCCTGCCCCAGTCACCAGATCTCAATCATCAGATCATTTTGGGGGGTGAGGGAAAGGCCGATTTGCATCATGTTTGTGCAGTCGACAAATCTGCAGCAGCTGTGCGATGCCGTCTTGTCATTATGGACCTTCTTGTTAAACCTAGGACATGAAGAATTAAGCCAAAAGTGAGGTCTAACCCAGTACTAGCAAGGTGTACCTAATAAAGTGGCCAGTGCATGTAATGTAGTACATCAGCATCATAAAAGATCTCTTATGTAAAATTCATTTGAAGACAAAAAGTAATTTTTAGACATTCAGATTGGTCGAGGTTTAAACAAGTCAAATAAATTTCCCCTACTGTGATGTCATAGAAGAAGATACCCCTCCCCTGTCTTGTTGCACAGGTCTCTGGCAGGACAGGGTTTAACAGTAGCTCATTTACTGTATATAAAGACACATTGGAAGAAGAGTTAGACAGGGGGGGAGTCTGAGGTATTAAAATGTTATGAATGTTAACTTGTTAAAAATAATAAAATATGGGACCTTTTACATGTAAATAGTTTGACTAATGACACATCAAATCTGAAAGGCCCTCAGTGACATCTCGGTTCTAATGCTGGATTTGTCTGTTCCTGCAATACCTGTCTGCCTCCGATTTGATGCGATCCGGACCCGTATACCTCATGCTGGTAAACATCTATAGCTACTCACTCATCTGAGCATAAAGCACATTACAGCCGCTAATTGAACAAATGGCCTCTGAGGATGGAAGAAAGAAGAAAATCAAATCTCATTTGCGACTTCTGAACTGTCTCACTGTTCAGGTCGAACACCACCTCGCAGCCTCGCAGCATCGAAATCAAGCTACACTGATTAAACTAATTAATGACACACATCTGCAGGGACGTCTTAAGGCTCGGTGTTAGACAGAACGTCGAAAAACTCCTACAGGAAAACACTCACTGCGAGAGGCACTTGCTTGTTCTTACAACTACTGTAGGGTTGTATGAAAGATTAAACCAGGAAGAGTATATTGCTGGTACTCCTACAATACACAGTTCACATACTGTATATTATGTTATTACGTTATATTGGGTGTTAATATTATGGCTGATCAGTATAGACATGCATTCTTAAGAAATGGCTAATATCCTGGCTAATATAATATAAAAAAATATTTTAAGGTTAAATGAGAGCAACATACAGTATGCTACTCCCGTTTTGCTTTATATTTGTTCTTACATCCACCATTGTGCTATATTTGAAGGATCTTTGAAAAGTTTGCTTTTTTTTTTACTTTTGCTGGCCTGGCTGTAAATCCCAGACAACCTTGCTTATAAAGTCTATTAGATTTTATTCTCCTTTCAATACACAAAAATATATAATGAGTGTGAAAGGAGAATTTAATTATTCATTTACAGTATATACAGTGGCAAGAAGAAAGTTTTTGCCCCTTACAATTTTTTTATTAATCACATTGAAATGATTTAGATTATCAAACAAATTTTAATATTACACGAAGCGTAATTTAAAAATGCCGGTTTTTAAATGATGATTTCATTTATTAAGAGAAAAAAAATATTCAAACCTTCCTGGCCCTATGTGAAAAAGTATTTGCCCCCTGAATCTAATAGCTGTGCTCCCCTTGGAAGAACCAACTGCAATCAAGCTTTGGCAATAACTTGCAACGTTTTGACAGAATTTTGGCCTCGCTCTTCTTTGCAGGGTATTTTGCACCATTTTTTCCCCAATACATATATAATCTGCTAACTTTTCACCATTAATCAAACTTCAAACCATCACAACAACTCCTAAAACCTCTTCCAATCCATGTGCAGTATGAAGCAATAGAAAAGATTTGTTCAGTAAATACAATGCAGTGTAAATAACCCATAACATGATATGATGTATGATGATACAGATATTAGATTTTCTACAGTCATGTCATATAATACAATTTTTTCTCCTATGAATTTTCCACGTGGTCTTTGTAGTAGCTTTATGCATTTCAAAGTAGCTCTGTTTCAACATGCATTTGCCAAATTACACATAATGCCTGTGTGTGTATGTATGATTAGCCTGCCACACATCCAGATTCGGGGAGCTGCTGTCAAAATTACTGTTCCTATGATTGATTCTGGGCACTGAATATGAAAAAAAATAATAAAATCTCATAATCGTGACATTAATTCAGTCGCAAAATGTGCTGTTGTTTTGGGAGACCGTGCAGACGTGTCACATGGTATAAGCAAAACTTTTCTATTACGATGAATATACTGTACGCGAGTGAAAACGGAAAAAAAAAATTCTGAACAAAATCCTCACACTTGTCACAACTATCAAGACATAAAACATGAGCGTGCTGTGTGTCTGGAGCATTAGGCAGATATTAGACAGTAAATTCTGATTTCGAGGCGCGCCTCGCCGCTCTAAGTGACTGAGATGAATTGACACTTCAGGCCATGCTGACATTGATGTATAAGCCGAATGAAAAAAGAGGAGATGCTTATACAGGAAACGGATCAAAACATTTCCTGCGCCGGCTCCAAATCTGCTGCAAGTACGTACAGACTTCCCAAGATGGATGTTATGTTTGAAGCCATGCAAAAGTGGTTCAAAAGCGATTCACAAGCCTTGAACAAAATGAACGTTTAGATTGAGTGAATAACTACAGAAATACTCAACCACGAGACACTATTTACAGACAGAAAAAAAAAAATTGAGGGGGGAGCAAGTGTCTCAGACCACCATGTGACAACCACCTGGTACAAAGATTTATCCCTCATATGTGTTATTATTATTATTATTATTATTATTATTATTATTATTATTATTATGAGGTGTGGTAGCTGTAAACGATGTTGCATATAATTTTTATAATTTTTCTACCTATTGATTTAATCACAACCTTCACTCACTCTCTGTAGATGGAGGTGGAGTCATCTTGACGGAGACCACTCCCAATCATGATAAAAAAAGTTTCATTATGGAATCAATCAGATACATTTTTGCATTGAAAGTACACATTCCACCAAAGCAAATATATACATACTCCTATGCAGCATAACAGAGCCATTGATTTTTTTTTTGTTTGTTTGTTTAATTTTTGTATCTTTTAATTTTTCACCTATCTGTAAGTTAGATATTTTAATCAGAATTCCAGTATTTGACTCTTTGATCATTAATAAAAAAGGAAACTGAAATAACTTGAAACTGACAAAAACAATAATAAATAATAATGTAATGAACATTGAGGCAGCAATGCTGGATTAGAGGTTATTATTGTCGGCCTGCACCTTCAGGGTCCGGGTTCAATTCACGCCTCGGGGTCTGTGTGCATGGAGTTTGCATGTTCTCCCTGTGATTAGTGGGTTTCCTCTGGGTACTCTGGTTTCCTCCCACAGTCCAAAGACATGCCGATTAGACTAACTGGCGTTCCCAAATTGCCTGTAGTGTGTGAAAGAGCGTCTGAGTATGTTTACATGTGTCCCTGCCTCGTCCCCCAAAACTCCAGGCCCCCTATGACCCTGTATACAGGATAAAGCGGTACAGACGATGAGTGAGTGATCAATAAACAATGACTAATGAAAATTCGACATTGTCAGATTTTTATTTCAGTGACCGTTCGGGTTTTCCTTCTGTAAATTTCTTCATCAACCTGTGTACTGCATTGTGAGATCAAATGAGGAATATAATTCCACAATTTGGAGTAGGTAAAAAAAAAAAAAAATCTGTACTCAAAAGGTCTGCAGATTTCTTCTAAATTTTTTCTTTGTTAATATTTTTTTCTTACTGCAAATATATATATATATAAAAAAAGCCCCGGTTTTATTTAATGTCAGCCTAACTAAATATCTGATCAATATTTCACCCTGTAGGCCTACTGTTTGCCACGCTGCTCCAGAGTTTAGAAGCCAAAGGGGGAAGTGGGAAGGCATAGTTATAATTATCTGACGGCCAGTCAGATATTTACATTTAGATTTACTAAACCATTGAATGGAAAACCAGGCAGCGCCTGGCATGAAATGAAAAGTGTCACAGGACAGCTGCAGCTTGCCTTCGAATAGGCTTAATAAATACATACTGTAGCTTCAAATCGGAAGCAACTCGTTATACGCATTGTATTGAGTTAATTTCCATTTTCACACTCGTGGTAGGAACCCCAGTCAACATTCACACTACAAGCAATTTGGGAACGCCAATTAACCTAATCTGCCAAACTTTGGACTGTGGGAGGAAACCGGAGTACCCGAAGGAAACCGACCAAGCATGGAAAGAACATGCAAACTCCATGCACGCAGACCCCAAGGTGGGAATCGACTACAGACCCTGGATCTGCTGCCATATACTCATCATTAGTGAACCAGTAATATATACGAGCCCCAGATTGCGACTGAACGTTTTTCTTTACTTGCGGCTAGTTTTCATCATATTCCGTCATATATGAAGTGGATAAACCCTCCGTGATACAAGACCTGACTCCGCCTAAACACTGGCATAAATGAATGAACAGAGTGGAGCAAACAATGACTGGCCATTGGTTGCCACAAGCTAGCTATTTTAGCCTTAGCTTAGCTAAAATGCCAATGGTAATGCGGCTAATGTTAATTTATATGCTAACATTACTTTTGCTTTTGATTGTCAAATCAAACCTGTGATAGGGTGTGATGGGGCGGTTGTGGCTCAGTTTGTTAAGACTCCGAGTTACTGATCGAAAGGTTAGTGGTTCGAGCCCCTGCTCTACCAGGTTGCCACTGCTGGGCCCTTGAGTAAGGCCCCTGACCCTGTCTGCTCAAGGGTGCCATATAATGGCACTACGATACTAACAAAGCTCGGATAAAGAATTTCACTGTGCAGTAATGTATATGTTATGCATAAAGGATGAACTTAACTGTACATTTCAGACTACGACGGTTAGATGGTGACTAAAGTTATGCATAGCAGGAAGTCAGCGATTTGACACCTGAAATTTAGCTGTCGCTCAAACTGGCCCCTAATTATGCATTTTTTTTTTGTACCAGGCTATAAATTTGTTTATTTCTGTTGTACCATTGAGCATTTTAACATGTAGTAGATTCTCTACTTATCTTGTGTGCTCCTGTACTCTCATATCCTCTTATCATCATTATAATGTTAATTATAAAGCCCAGCTAACTTAAATTCTTGTACCCACAGCTTCAGTTTAAATCGCCGTAGCTACTGTACATGAGGTTGTGTAGTTATGTCATGAACAGGGTTCCTTCTAAAAAATTGATTTGTCTTCTTAATATTTTTGACTCATGCCTGTATGAAATCATATCATGATTCTTATCATAAAGTTCCATAATTTTTAGGTTGTTTTGATAGTATGAGCATCATAATATGCAATTTCAAATAATAATAAAAAAAATCCTTCTCTCTTTTCCCCAAACTTTCCCCTGTTGTTAACAGACTGGAGCAGGATAATCTGAAAAGAAAATGAAGCAATCTACTGGTTCTGACCTCAATTATCAGGTCATTTGTGAAGAAAAACCTGCAGCGAAATGGCTTATCTCAATCATGGTCTAATCCTAGCTAGTAGGAATTATACCTCATTATATCGACAAAATAACCTGTCTGAGCTCCCGTTTGTGCTTTTGTGCCATGTACATACAAATGTTACATTACTGTTAAGGGATTTCTCCGTTCCGGGCGACTATCCGGCCCAAACAGAATAAACAGCCCAAAGCCCGTTGCATTCCGTATGTGAGGAATTGTGTTATTACAGCAGGGATTAATAATGCACTGTATGACTGTTCTGTATTAGATCGATACAATCACATAGACATTAATATTCCACTAATAATCCGAATAAAACTGCATCACATCATTCGGAACAGTCTGACCCGATCCGGCCCAATCGGAATGAATTTTCATTTGAGGAGAGGGGAGAGGGGAGGTGTGTAAACCTTTGATAACCCATTCAATAGGTAAATATTAGCTGTGTAAACACTTCGATCGTTTCTCTCTTGTTGGAATAAACATACAGTACAGTGCCTTGCGAAAGTATTCATACTCCTTGAACTTATCCACATAATCCAATTTCCAAATATCCCAAGCTTTGAATATCTCATGGAGATGGAAAGAGTATGAGAACCAAACTGACAGGCTGGGCAAAAAGAGCATTAATCAGAGAAGAAGCCAAGAGGCCCATTGTAGGTCTGGAGGAGCTGCAGAGATCCACAGCTCAGGTGGGACAATCTGTTCGAACTATTAGTCGTGCATTCCACAAATCTGGCCTTTATAGCAAGAGTGGCAAGAAGAAAGCCATTGTTGAAAGAAAGCTGTGAGAAATCCGGTTTGCTGATTGCGGCAAGTCATGTGGGGGTGACAGCAAATATGTGAAAGATAATAATCAGATAAGACAAAAATGAAACTTTTTGGCAGAATGTGTGGCAGAAAAAAATAACACTGCGCATGGTGGTGGTAGCATCATGTTGTGGGAATGCAAAATGTGGAAAAGTTCAAGGGGCATGAATACTTTTGAAAGGTATTCTTTTTGGACACATTTGGTGATGTGACAATTTTCCGAGAGGTTCATTTAGCGTCCATTCCTGATCAGTAAACTCCATGAAAACAACTTTTCTCTGGCCTGTTTTTACTCTGGACATTTATCGACTTGGTCTTCGGCTGAGGAAATAGCTGGATCAGCGGACCGGCTCGCATTTCACACGTAGTGAAGCATCTAACCAATCACAGATGAGATTGAAGTATTGTACCCAACCAACCAAAGAAAAAGTTCAATGTACAGACTTAGGGATACTGTAGTATCTTGGTGCTCATACTGTGCAGTACCTATGTACACCCCTAGACCTCACAACAGCCTCTGCATTTCACAAAAATGACCACAGATGGCTGTATCCATTATTTCATCCGCTAATGTCTTCTTTATAATCAACTACTTTTGTACAGTTTAATCATCCTTGAATGTGATGAATGCCTTCAGGAAATGTCCTGTATGATGAGCCTCATGCAATATGACACATGCACACACCAAGACAGCTGAATATTGCAGCACCTCAGTCAAGCTAGACGACATGACACGATGACAAAAACGTCATTTTTCAATCCTATTTATAGGCCGAAGTAACAAGAGCCGTTAGAGAAAAACTGTCTTGCTATCTGAAACTCAAAGAAAAAATGAAAAACATCCGAGGACCGAACTGCAGAAGCTGAAATGCTTTAGAAATCCACGCAAACACGAGGCCCTTTACAAATGCAACATGGTTAAAAGTGAGTCGATTTATTTATTGGCAAATGATGCACCAAAAATGCCTCCATATTTAAAGGTGGTGACACAAGGGCCCGAAAGATAGGGATATGAAATAATGCTGCACCGGTTTCAGCTTAAATGGTCACTATTGCAGGTTCTGTCTTCCATCCTTGCAGTATTGGTGCTTAAATTTTTCAATCAATCACTTTTGTTTTGGACAACGAAAATATCTCAACTTGTGATATGGAGGAAATGATGACTTTCATCAAACTTGAATAAATAAATAATAAATTATACACTACATTAAATTAATAAATTATTAAATACAATGGACTTGGCAAACTAATTTAATCTGTTCCAGTGGCGAGTTCTGAAGGCGAAATTTCATATTGCAAATGTATTTTCCCATACGAAGTAATGTAAATGCAGATAATTCGTTCCAGCCACCCAAAAATATTGCCAACATTACCAATTCCCAACACCATTATAATATTGTTGCATATACAATCAACCGAAACATTTAGAAAAGACATGTAAATGAAGTAAAATATGAAATAATTAAACATTAAACCTTTGGTAACCTTAATTTATGATTCCTCTTGGTGCCAGCTACTTTAAAAACGAAAGTGAAAGTGCTTTTTCTTCTGTCCTCACTAACATTCTTGAGACCCAAGATGAATACATTTTGTCCCATGTGATCTTAGATGATGCAGTTTAGAGTTCCATATGAAAACAAAATGATGTCTGGAGCTTTTCTGCCAATACTTTTAATTCAGCAATTCATAATGTGACCTCATAGGAAAAATGTGGAGAAAAAAAAAACATCCCATTCTTTAGAGTGCCGCAGGATATTTTGTCAAAGCTTCTTAACCGCTGAGAAGCTTCATCAACCGATGGGCTAATGGTCAAGTACGATAATTGTCTCAGTTAGACGCAATATGTGACCCAAAGGAAAAAGGAATTGGGAAATTACAATATGGTGCCTGTGTCACTCCACTCACATTAGCGTGCTTGTGTCACCTAATGTCTAGACTTTAAAGCAAAAAGAAAACATAAGGACAATCAAAAAGCAGTTTCTATTAAAACATCAGCTGAGGAGAGGAGAGAGCATCAAATGGTATCATTAACATTGATGTTACACTGTGCAGATGGAGGTCTTCCTTTTATGCAGGACATGAAAAAGCTGTGCTGCCAATGTGCGTTTGGGGGAACATTCAATTTTGCTACAAAAAAAAGGAAACAATACAAATACCCTTTAGTGTGTCTTTTTGACCTCTCTGTGACCTATGAAGCTACGGCTCATTCATAAGCTATGTGGTGGTTGGAATAAAAGGAGGCAGGGCAAGGTGTGTGTCAGAGGGGCAAGTGGAAAGAATTATGTGGGTCATTTATTGAATGAGTCAGAAAATTCTCGTCTGTAGTTTATCAGTTGCAAAAATGCTTGTGTTGCCTGTTGAAAAAAAAAGTGGCTGATGTATTGAGACATCTTATTGGATGCTCAGTGTTTCATGAGACACTTTGAACCTGATATCTGGAGTTTCAAAAACTTTTCCAGCACTGTTGCCTCGCACCTCCAGGTTTCGGATTCAATTCCCACATCTGGGTCTGAGTGCATGGAGTTTGCACGACCCCATGTTCAGTGGGTTTCCTCCAGGTACTCCGGTTTCCTCCCACATTCCATGTGCTGCTTCACTATTAATAAATTTAGCGTGTTATGGTTTCAGTGTGTTTCTGAAATCTATTCCATTTCATATTACTCTTGTTCATGTGAAATAATTATTATAATTATAATACAGTGCCTGGTTCCGTAAGTGCCTCACATGCGTGGAACATTTAGTTCGATTGCCTTTCCCCTTAATTACGGTGCACAATGTGGGGGCCAGTTCATGTGTGAAAATGATTCCTCTTGCTCCCAGGAACACCATCAGAAAAGGAAAACTCCACTGATGTGATAACCTGGTCATTCGGTAAATTGCTGGTCATTAGGTCATCAGCTGACTTACTTTTATTGCCATATACTGTACTGTTGCTGAGCCTAGACCTGGCCAAATGAAGCAAGTGTTTTACATTGCATTTTTATCATTCAATTCAGTGATTTCCAGATTTTTTGTTCATTATTAATGCCAGGCAGTGTGTCTATCATGCAAAGCATTAATTTGTACGACTTTAGCTGCAGTACTGCAGTTATTCCACTGCTGAGTGACTACAAGCGACTGGAATAGATAGACATTTTACATATACAGTGGATGTACTGTATACTGATCATGGTCCATTAATTCTGTACTCAATCATATTGAAGCCTTTTTATTTTCCATGTGGGGATCTCATTAGTAACTTGCTGAGAATTCTGTCCAGACTTCTATACACAGATTCCTGCTCCTCCTGGGTGATCCTCAGGCGACGGATACTCCCCACCATGGAGGTATATCCATCGTTACTTAAGCGGTCAGGTTTACATTTAGGCATTTGGCAGACACCCTTATCCAGAGCGACTTACATTTTTATCTCATTATACATCTAAGCAGGTGGGGGTTAAGGGCCTCGCTCAACAGCGACAACTTGGTGGTTGTGGAATTTGAACGTTCCAAATCATAGTCCAAACCAATGCCTTAACCACTGAGCTACCCCTGACCCATCGACAGCCCATTCCCATTCCCCTACTACTTGAATTTTGGGAACGCCAATTAGCCTATCCTGAATGTCACTGGCCTGTCATAGGACACTGGAGTACCCAGAGGAAACCCACTCAAGCTAAAGCTGGATAGCAGCCCAGGAATAATCGTTCACATATATCGAGTGCATGTAATACAGTGCAACATTCTCCACTGCTGTAGTAATTCCCCAACAGGAATGTTGCATGTTGTTTGTGCAACTAAGTTCTTCCTGCTAGATGATATCATTCCAGCAACTCATCAAAGGTATTCAGATGTCCGGTTGATTTATGTATTTACTTTTTAATTTCATTATTAGTGCAAGAGAGTGAAATTACTTCTCATATCCGAATAGGCACCAACGAAACGACTTCAACTATTTGGACCTAATCGAATCGGGAATGTGGAATTACTTCCTCTCCCTACTCGGTCGTCCATCACCGACGCTGCTCCCTAATAACCCAGACAAGACAGGGAAAGATACGGCTGCTACAAAGTCCCAACAACAAGACTGTAGCAAACTGAATTTGTCAAAAGTGCACAAAAATCTACAAAGATTGTTGAGTTTGGGTTTATATATATATATATTTTTTTTTCTTGGTATGGTGTGCGCCAACAAAAGTAACAACAAAAACAAGCGATCAGCATGCGCAATGCATGACTGCACCAGAGAGGACAAACAAAGAGCTCGGAGGTCAGGGCAAAGCGGATCAGCTCTCCGTCAACAGGAGCAATGTGAAGTCACCTTTCTAAAACATATTTCAGAGGGTAAAATATACATGCCAAAAGTGTCCAGGTGTGAGGACGAGTGTGAGGTCAAGACACACTCGGCTGACATAAGCCGAGATCAGAACATTTTTCCATATAATGTTGCTATGAGGATTTTAAAAAATATATTTGCATTGCTTTTATTGTATTTAAAGTCTGCACTTTTGTACGTGGTTGCTTAGATTGTGGTTAGAGCTGTCTCAGGGGTTAGCGCACCTCCAGGGTTGGGGGTTCGAATCATGCCTCTGTCCTGTGTGCATGTGCTGCCGATGCTTGGTGCGTTTCCTCCCGGTGCTCCAGTTTCCTCAAAAGGCCAAAGACGTGCACTGTAGGTTAATTGATGTTTCATGATTGTGCGTGTGCTTGTGCACAGTAATGAGCTGGCCCTAGGTTAGGCTACAAGCCCCAGGATAAATGATAATGATCTTTTGTATAGATGTATCTACAGCATACACATTTTCATGTTTACAGCCTGACATTTTAAGGGGACCTATTTTGCAGAATTCAATTTTAAGTCATTTGTAGACATTCAGTGAAATCTCCAGTGTGTGTACAAACAAAAAACATCATGATTTTTTTTTTTTTTTGCTTTTTTGTATAGACCTGAGCTTGCTGAGCTCCGCTATTCTCTGAAGGGGTGTGGCTCAGCAGTAGCTCATTTACATAAACATTGAAACAGCACATCTGGAAGAGGAGTGGAACACATACTTTGAGTTATGCAGATTACATTATTTGAAGATTATTTAAGCTGGATCATTAACACACACACACACACACACACACACACACACACACACACACACACACACACACACACACACACATACACACACTTTGGGGGAGCTCTGGAACCAGTGTTACCTTAAAAATAAAATAGTCAAATATGGGACCTTAAATTTTTTACTCACCAGCACATTTAGTTCTGCTGATCAGAGGTGGTCCAGGCGGTCCAGTTCCACCCTCTCCAGGTCGGGTGAGGAGAACGCTGATACGGTATTCCGTGTCTGGTTCCAGATGCCAAACTTTGTAGGTGAGAGAGCTGACACCGTGAGTCTCCGACCAAGGAGAATGGCTGGCTCTGTAGACGATCTCCCGGCGAATCACCGGCCCATCACCCACGATGGAGTTTGTGTTCAGCTGAATGATCAGGTAGGTCGGGCCTGACCTCAGCAGTTGTGGTGGGGCTATTGGGGTAGGCGGAACTAAAAAGTGAAAAAAAGTGAACGGAAGACTAAAGTAGGTTAGACAGAAAATGATTCTTAATTTTATTTAAACAATCAATCAGCCTAGCCAAATTTGGTTGTTTCTTTAGTTTTCAGGCTAATAATGCAAGAAGAAAGGTTTAGCTCTATCTGACCCATTTTTCAAACAGAGAGTATATTTGTATGGCAGTATGGTTTAATACATACATGTATTTCACTTGTATTTCACCTGTTGCCGGGTAAGGACAGTAAATTACCATAACTTTTTTGTTTTTAAGGCGCTGCCTCTTTCTGAAGGAAGAATATAACTAGAAGATAAGGAAGCATGCGCCGAGGATAAATTTCAGTTTTTATTGTCAGCCTACATTCTCACCAAAAAGGATTTTTTTTTTTATATTTTCTTGGGACACTAAAAACAACCATCTACTGTATGTAAATGTTTTTTAACATCCAGTATAGGCCGCATCCAAATGGTTGAGATGTCAGATCATGGTAAAATTGTCAATATCCCCTCCCACACACATTTATTTATATTTATATATAAGGTGGTATAACAGTATCAGATTCTTTTGCTTCCATGACCTATTTTGAATGTTAATTTTGGCAGGCAAAATTTTTTTTCCCCAGTACCATGGACAGTACCAATCTATTTTCACCCATGCTGTCAACAAACAGTTCGTGTAATTAACATTATTAGAACACCGGTGACACAGAATGATAGTTAAATATATCAGTGCTATTTTCATCTATTATCAACATTTGTGGAATCTCTCTCATCCAATTAGATTACTCGAGTCAGAACTAATTGTTGTATAATGTGCGTGAGACTGGGAAATCAATTGCAAAACTGTTAAATCAGATAACGGTCACCAAACATGTTTGGTTTATGATACTATTAAGTGGAAAAATTTATACATTTGATTTCCCGGTATTAATAGCAGATAAACAGAAGAAAAAACTAAGAAGACTATAGTGTGTCTATAAAGACTGTAAAGGGTAAATGAGGATTGTGCTTTTAAAGTGAAGCTTAGTCCACAAGCTTAGTGTGTGCGCCACTTATAATTTACGGAGCATTTACTGTATTAATACTCTGTGTAGAGGTTGAGTCACAAAAGCATTTAAAACAACAAAGTGGTACTTGCAAAACTGCCAAATTCCCAACTCTGACTATGAAGCAGATTAAGGCTTTATTTGCACAAATGATTGCATGTGCCAGCTGGTTATTTTTGTTTACGTCTGTGTGCAGCTAACCAGTCTACCGACTTGATTTCATAACAAACACTACAGGGTACATGGGGCTTTTATATTAGGCTCAAGGGCTTCTGTGATGCACTCCCAAATTAGGTTAGTATAAGTGAAGTGGAAGTAAACAGCCATCAAATTAGGAAACAGTCACTGGGTGATTGTCTTACTTGTAAAACTACAAGGAAAATGTAAAACACTTTGTACACACGATTCTTTTGCCAACATAAGTACATCTATCGTCATGATGTTTACCAGATTGAGCTGTAATTGATTTTTTTTTATCTCTGTAAATTAATATTTTTCTGAAACGCTAATTTTCTTTATATATGGATAAAAAGCTTGTACTTTTGTAAAGTCCTTAGTGAACACTAATTTTACATAATGCAATTTCAGGAACTGTTCATAATAGTAACTTCTCTCTGGAGCCCCTAAAGGGACATGGATGGAGGGGAAAAAAACAGATGAAGGAAAAAAAATCTGGAAAAGAAAAAAAACATTGGGACATACAGTAAGAGAAAAAAAAATCAAGACAATATGACCCATACTTCCGTGTCAGTCTTTTAGCACCAAAATTCGGAAAGGGCAAGTACATCAGTGCATTTTAGCCATTATTGTGTTGAAGTAACGCTTGCGCTGTCCACTGGCTGTAATGGAGGGGGACCTAGAAACATTCCTGAGGTCAGGAGGAATACCACAGGAAACCATACATCTCATGAAAATGGACAAGGTACAGTACTGTATGCTACAATAAATTTTATTATAAGCTAACAGCCCAAATGTTAGTCTACAAGCTGCTCCATACAGTACTTCAACACAACAATGGCTTAAATGCACATAATTGCCCTTTACGCATTTTGGTGCTGAAAAATTGATTTTTTTTTCTCCTATGTTTCTTTTTTATGTTTAAGATTAATTGTAATCCTATTAATGATTACAATTTCATAATAAGGAATAGTCAGTAAATATGACTATATTTAAGATGTGTTAACCCTTTAATATCCTCACCAAAGAAAGGCATTTTTTGCACTTTTATTTCCCTTTTTTTTTTTTTTTTTTTTTACCTTAGATCACATAGGCCCGGTTTGGTGGTGATCGTAGAAATTCCCTAGCCGGAGTTTATCAAATTCCATTGGCAAATGACCCAAAATAATAGGGCAATAATAGGAACCATTAATGTAACGTTTTTACATACAGTATACTGTAGACCTCTTCCAAATGGTTGAGACATCACTTCATAGTAAAACTATAAATATCTTTGCAAATCCAAACAAACAAACAAAACTCAGGTAAATTTACACACACACACACACACACACACACACACACACACACACACACACACACACACACACACACACACACACACACACACACACACAAAACTTTTGGTGGTAAAACAGTTTGTGAGTATTAGATCCATTTTACATTTTACTGCTCTACCAAAAGGTTGAGAAGAATGTTAAAGGATTAAATATATGTAGGTAATTACAGTGCATGCTGTCTTTGCTGGGATCAACATACATATACTGTACAGTATGTCACAAAAGTGAGTACATCCCTCACATTTCACATTTTCACTTAGGGGTGTACTCACTTTTGTTGCCAGGGGTTCAGCTATTATTGGCTGTATTTTTAGTTATTTTGAGGGGACAATAAATTTACACTGCTATACAAACTTTACACTGACTACTTTTCATTGTGTCAAAGAGTCATTTATGCAGTGTTGTCCTATGAAAAGATATAACTAAATATTTGCAGAGATGTGAGGGGTGTACTCACTTTTGTGACATAGTGTGTACAGTATATAGTTGCAAGCAACTGTTATCGGGCCCAAGCACCTCTGCCATTACCACCCAGGCACACCTAAACTTTAAGGAATCGTCACGAGTGATCAGCTTGATGTATCAAAAATCCCTTCACAATTTTGCATCCACAATGTGTTTAGATCACATAGGCTGGGTTTGGTGGTGATCGTATAAATCCCCTAGGAGGAGTATATGAAATTCCATTAGGTGTGTTTTGCAAATGACCCAAAATAACCGTCCTTCTGTTTAGGAGAGCCCTGCTGAAGTTGTTCAGCTCTAAATGTGTACCTGAAAAAACAGAAGAACAAGATGACCCTTCAGACACTATGATGGGCTTATGTCATAGAGCTTGGGCCCTAAAAAAGTAAAAATAAAAAATAAAAAAAAAAGGAAAAAAAAAAAGTAAAAAATAAATAAATACATTCCAAGCAAATTTGACAGTTCACTGCTACATCAAGAAAGTTTTGCTCTTATAGACAGATGATGAGACAAATAGTGTGATTCTTATTTGCAAAAACAAAATGGTTATATGAGCATTAATGCCTGCCAGTAGAACAGCCTTCAGTCAGTCATTAATTGCAAACGGTTCATGATTAATTGCAGCATACCTGATGGATGCCACGGCATATAATGGAAACAGCGCTTATAATAAAGTACACTACAGGGAAATAGCACAGCATTAAACCAGTGTGACTCGGTGGTATTTCACCGTAACATAAGTCGACCTCTAATTACCGGCAACAGCTACCAAACTAATGAAAGCCAGCATGATCATCAAGTGAGGATAAGCAGTATACAAAGTGAGCCCTGCATGTTTTTTTTTTTTGTTTTTTTTACTGATGTAAGCAAAGTGAACGTGTAGGAGAACTGCGAGAGATCTGTGAGTGGTATTGTATTCGAAGGGAAAAAGGGAAAGAAGAAGCAGTGAGTCAAATGTTCAAGGCAAAACAAAGAGAGATCGAGAGAGAGAGAGAGAAAATGAGTCACTGATCTTTGAATATTATAAATGGGTAGACATTGCTTGCCATGATATCAGAAGACAAAGCGACCTCCACATTCGCCTACATACAAGACACTTCTGTGTTATTATATCGTTACGAGCGGAGTGGGAGTAGTGAATTACAAAGGAGTAAAAATGTGTATGTGCTGTAGGTATGACATGATTGTAAATGTGGTGCTGATAAACCGTGGAAACAATGAGATAATCTGGGTTTTTTTTTTGGGTAACGATTTAGAGTCACAGCTCTACGTTCTCCAGTTAAGAAGGAGGGCATACTCTTTCTCTCCGACAATTGTAAGTGAGAATAGACTATGTTTTCCTCTGATTGTGTTACACTACTCTGTGATGCAGAATGAGCAGCAATTCCAGGTTGGGAGCACGTCCTATCCGGTTAGTAATTGTCATGTCGTTAGCTATTGAATAGGAATTGGTGACTTGGCAGGCGACCAAACTGGGCACAAAATGCCATCTAATAGTGTACATATGTATAGCCGCAAGTGCGGTAATACCTCTGACAATGAGTTCAGCGAAGTTGGATACAGCCGCTCCATAAGAAGATTGTGTGATGCAGCGATAAAGATCCTGCTCGCTCCGTTGAGCTCCATCTATCTGAAACCATGCAGCCAAACGACGCTCGCCGACTGATGATGTGAGTGAATACGGCACCATTAGAAGACCATTATGCCTCTGGGAAAAGGAGGAGAGAAAGAGAGAGAGAGAGAGAGAGAGATTTGTATTACACATTCTGGAAATGAAAAATAAAAATTGTAAAATTTCATATTTGGTAATTAAACCAAAACTTAATTAGATCTCAGTCATATTAACTTGGACTTAAATTAAACTAAACCATTTTTTTTGATACAGCAAACAGACTATCCTATTTATCTATTAAAAGAAGAGAATGAACCAAACGCTGATTCTATAATTACTCCATCTGTGTCTACATGCAGGGAAACGCATCTTAACACATCTATTCATTCAGACTGCAGATGCCAAATGTGTTTTTTTTTATTTATTTATTCGTATTATTTTTTTAATTGCACGCAATCATGTGAATCAAATGTACGTATCCATGTTAGTCTGTAGCTCTTAACACTCAGAGCATTTTAGCCATTTACTTTTTAAATAAATATACAGTATATGGAGGGCTCAGGATTGTGCAGTATTGAGTTGTTGTTGTTAGTCTTTCCGCTGCTTGCTTAGAGGGGTCGCCACAGAAGACCATCAGATCCGCACAACAACTTGGCCAGATGCCCTTCCTGATGTAACCCTTCCATTTTATCCACGCTTGGGACCGGCACTGCATCCAGTGGCTGGGGTTTGGGCATTGGGTGGGAATTGAACCCGGGCCTTCCACAATGCAGGTGAGAAACCCCCCACTGAGTCAACAATGCCAATATCATGCAGGATAGAGTGATATATCCTTTTTTTCATGATGAACTGAATTTTATCTATCTTTAACCAACTATATAGAAACATGACTGAGTGCATTATGGTTGTTTTCGGGGGTATTTCTTTGACCCCAAGAATAATAATAATAATAATAATAATAATAATAATAATAATAATAATAATACAGTACCATGCTAATTTTAAAAGTTTCTAAATTTTTCCGACGTCATTCCTGTACTCCGGTGATGGTAAAATTCACACTATAAAAGTAATGATAACTTTTATTCTATCTGACATTTCCGAAAACCCAAATGCACAATTTGTTGTCTGGAGCCTTCCTATTAATACATACCGGCAAAGCTTCCGTATAATAAATATAAGCTGTATAATATACCTATGCTGTGTTGCCGGCATGGATCCGTGCCACTTGAGTTTTACAAGCTACGTCATAAAAAGTTTGCAAATATGTCATACTTCCAGTAGAAACCTTGAAGCCATCACTAGGAAAGATGGTGTACAGAAAAAAAATATTCAGCTTTACTACAATTTACTAATATAGATATTGTGTGTCTGTGTGTGTACATATGGGCATTTTTTAAATAATTTTTTTTTCTTTTTAATTACTAATAATTTGTACTATGTTATGAGAGAAACACACACCATGGTAGGATTACTTGCAGTTTTCTTGTTAATGTGTTATATAAGTGTACAGTGTAAATAAAAAAATGTAATATTAGTAACCGTAAAAAAAAAAAAAAAAAAAATATA